>JAJHUR010115865.1:25127-47326 GCA_027495735.1 Lutjanus campechanus | reverse complement strand
TCATACTAATAGGAAATGAGAAAATATACCTGAATCAAACTGTGATGCCAGTTAAACTTCATGTTAAGAAGGCAGAAGGTCTTTCTAAAGATTGAATACTTAAGTTTTACTCTTTCCTTTCCCCTCAATAGCACACTCAAATATCAAGTGTTTCTGAGTCTGCATGCTGACTTTTTTAACTATACTTAATTTTGTCACTTTTCCACTCAAACCCTGCTGAGGATTAATATGTAGTGAGGTAACAGGAAACACCCTGCGTCTCCATTTTTCCTGTAATTATTACCAAATTATAAGATTGCTTTTTCCAGTAAGAGTTTATAATTACATATCAATTTTAGCCAACTCTGGGACCTGTAAAATGAAGTGTTACTATAAATGTTTTCACATAAAAGTCCATTGACTCCTTTTCGATTCCCCCAAAGGAACCTTTAGCCATTTTGATAGAAAAATAACAACCTCCCCCAAAGTACAGTGTCTTATTGAAGGATGTTGATCCTTCTAGCACCAAAATTTATTTGCTGTAGGGGGGTCACACAAAGTTAAAAGTATCGGATGATGAAGATCATCATGGCAGACAGGGTGGAGCTCATGCTGCTGAGCTTCAGGGTCCAACTGAGACCCCGAAAGTGTGCACGCATACTTATTACTTTGAAATGAAAGTGCCACCAAATATGATAAAAAAAATATAAAGAAAGAAGTAAATTTTTAAAATTTTTCTACTGAGCTAAAAGGTAATTAGTTATATTCTGAGCCGTCAGTTTCAGTAAACACACCTGACGCTGCACCTTTTTAAAGCTTCCTCAACAGTTTTTCTGACCAGTGCTGAGACGTCGACAGTCAGGTTACCGTCCACAGTGTCAGATTTTTTACACAGAGGCGTTGACGCCGCTTCTGTGAAGCTAAATCTGAGCTTCTGTCAGTGTTGGTCGGCCATGCGTGGCTTCACATCTTCTTTCACTTTGTCTTTTTATATCATGAAGCCGCGGCCCGGCTCGGTCAGCGAAACCAGGGAAAAGATGGCATGAAGTTAGTGTTGTTAGCTGAAAAAAAAAAGGGCCAAAGGCTGCTGGTGACAGAAATGTTCTTAGAAAAGCATTTTCGCTTTGTGTAAGCTGGTACTTAATAATGTTTGTGAACCAGAAAAAGGCTCCTTTTTCAGTACATATGTGTGATGTTGGGAAAAGAGTCTTTCATTCTTAAAAAGTTAAACTTTTGTGGATGTAAAGAGCCTTTTTCAGAACTCAGTTTGATAGAAAAAGATGAGCTCTGTGCCAGAGTGCAGTATTTCCTGTCTGCTTTACTTCCCCAGTGTTACCATCTGTTCTCAGAGATAAAACTGTAAAGACTATTTCAAATGCTAAACTTCTCTTGTTATTTTTGTCTCAGCCTGAACTTGCCAATCGACGCAGCAACCTTCCAGCTGTGGTGTAAATACTCGAGTCCTGTTTCCTCGACTTCATCTTCACTTTTTTGTTAAGCCGTGTTTCCGCCTGGAACTTTTAGTCCCAGGAACTACTTCTCAAGGAACTCAAAGTTTTCGTCAACCCATGTTTGTCTGCTTCAGCAACGTGTGAAAAAGCTAAGGCCGTTTTTACACAACATTTCTGCATGCGATCCTAGAGGCGCCATTATTTACGGTGCAGATAATGGTAGCTGAACTGCCAGTGCTGTGAGTACTCGACCAATCAGAAATGTTCAGTGCTGCAAGCCCCATTCTCCACCATCAAAATACTACAGTGTAATAAAAAAAAATTTAAAAAAAAGATTTTTGAGGCAACTGTCTCCACTATTATTTTTAATTTTTGACTCAAACTCTTCAGTTTTGAAATTAACTTTTAAAAAAAAGTTACCGACCTATAATTTCTTCTTTAGCTAATTTATTTTTCTTCATAGAAAAATTGAGAGTTTTAGAAACAATAATTTTGTATTTCAAAAATTGTTCAGTAAACTTGTTAAGCTTAAAGCAAATAATGTTTAATAATTTAATATTTTCACTTGCAACCATCTCTGTTTGTTTGTTTCTAAAACTTGCACAGAAGATTTGAGTTTATCTAACGAAGAAAACTAAATAATCTCGACAAAAGATTACAGGTCAGCAAAACTTGTTTTAGTTTATTCAAAATGAGCGAGTTTGACTTAAAACTCAAACATTTAGTGAAGACAGTTTCCTTATAATCATGGGTTTTCTCAACTTTTTTTGAATTACAGGAAACCCACTGAGTTCCTTGAAAGGTTCCAGGTCCCTGGGAAAAGTTCCTGCTGTGGAAACGCAGCTTTAGTTTAAAGCTTCTAATTTTTTTCCCAAATATGTTGATTCCAACAAGGCAAAATGAATGTACTACACATCTTTCCTAAGAATATGGTTTCAAGCAAAAGCAAATCAAAGATATGGTGATAAAACATAATGAAATGAAATGTCCCAAACCAGTCAGAAATCTCATTTTATTTTTCTTGTTTTACTGAAGGTTTTGTTGAAGTTGTGTATAATTGTTGCCAATGCTGTGTGCCTAAAACACACTCCTTCATTCCTCTATTATCGCCTTGTACAGTACACAAGCTGAGAAGTGATGTTTCAGAAAGGGAAGTGACTATTATGTTTCTCTTGTTTCAGAAAAAGAGGCACATTTTTTGTAAAAGCTGGGATTCACTTATATTATTATCAAGTTTGTCTTCATTTTGGTGTCTTTTTTCCTCCCAGATGGTTCCGAGTTCCGCGAGTCCGACCGAAACAAGTGGATTTAAAAGTGTTCTCAAAAATATTTTTCTGTTTGTTTCTGTTTGATGAGGAAAGAGGTACTCAATTTTACTTTTGAGTGAGTTTTTTTTGTTTGTTTTCCCCCTCGGAGACTCCGGTCTAATCGCCACATTGCACAAGTCTTTTTGTCGCTATTTATGTTAGATTATTTTAGCATGTCTTGGAATGCCATGTTCTTAGTACATCTGACACTTTATAGTGTAATACATTTTATAATAAATTCTTTACCTAATATTATTGTCTCTGTTATCATTGAAGACACACAATCACATATATTAAAGATTCCAGAGTTAGCGTACAATCGATTTTAGACATAAATATAAACAAGTAAACAACCCTCATCAAGAGGATTAGTTGAACAAAAAATATTTCTATTAAACATATTTGTCATTTTTTCAGGCTGTCCTCTAATATTTGTTTTTTATTTGTGAATTACTGAATAATATTGAAATAAAACAAGGAGATGAATTGTTCACAATATAAACATAAGCAGCTCATGAAATGAAGGGAACCGCTGATTCAGGAAGTGAGTGATGTTCTTCCACAACTTACTAAACTTTTTCTGACCGAATTTGAAAAGACAAGTCAAAGTAATTACATAAACAAATAAACTTTCCTTGTCAAATAAACTTTCTATTAATTCAACTGTGCTTGACATGTTCAACAAGCTTAAGATCTGACAGTAAGTTGTCCTAAGTTTGTTCAGTCCAGTCATTCAACTCACAATTCCAAGTCAAAAGTTGGAGGAGCATGTTTATAAGTTCTGAAGAAATAAATACTAATTAATTAACTCAAACAGAAAAGATTGGTTGATTCCATTAAATTCCTGTACATATTTTTTAACTTTAAACTTTAAAAAAAAAAAAATTTAATCTAATGATTTTATTTAAGAAAATACTACTCAGTAATAGATTGAAATCCTTTATTTGTCTTGTTCTTGTTTTATAATTTTTTCTGATAAAGTTAACCCCTGTAGTATTTTTAGGGAGGAAATCAAAGATTCAGATTTAAAATCAAGTCCAAGTGAGAGAAACAAAGACACCTGTTGAGTTGCAGATTTTTTGCAGTGTGTCAGTTGTATAGTTGTATATTTGTATTGTTGCTGTCTGCTACTGAAAAACAACAACTTCTTACTCAACAAACTTGACCAAAATCAGACCAGATTAAAATATTTCAACACTGGTATAGTTTAAAGAACTCAGGGACAGACCAGTGTCTTTTTTTGGGTCTTTATTTGTCCTCTACCAGATTCCAGGCTGTGTTATTCACACTTCTCCGGGTACATTGTGGAGCAGCAACCCTCCACCCACGCTGTCACATGACCTGTCTGCTGCCTGAAGCATTCTGGGTTTGTCTTAACTTGTCCCATCTGCTGACAATGTGAACTGTCGTTCAACAATATTTGTACAGGGAGAGATTAATGGAGCACAACTCGTGATGTTTGGACCACGTGAATCAGAATTTGTCATACTTATTTAACAAAACTGGATTTAAAACTTTAAAAAGTTTAAACACGATTTAAATAACTAATAACAACTAATAACTAACCTTCAAAGGGATCTGATCCACATTTAACAGTTTATAATGTGGTGTTTAGCCCTTTTTTCATGTTCAGCTGAAAAAAGTTCATAAATACCTGATTTAATGTGTATCAAACATAAAATGAAAACAATAGTCTCTGATTCTGAAAACAAGACTGCTTGTTTTTCCTAAATCCCTGGAAATTTTTCTCAGAAAACTCAGCTGTTAAAACATAGATTTTTCATTTCAGTTTCAAGGCGATGCATTCATTTTCAAGCTGTGCCTTACAGTCATTAAATGCATTTTTAAACAGCTTGACTTCATCTGTTGGAATCAGTTCAAAATACAAAAATAAACACACGTATACCACACATGGGCCTGCAGTAAGTAAATGTCACAATATGGAAAATATGTAAATAAAGCCACTTTGTTGCCTGTAACATAAGCAAATAACAATAATCAGATGACATTACAGCTGTGAAAACCTGAATAAATGATCAATAATAATATTAACAAGAGCGTGTAACCAAACACTCAAATATGTTCATTAATTCATGGCTTCCTCCATCAAAACCTGCCCAGACATGTTCAGTAGACCTGCACACCATCATACACACACTTGTGATTAAACACCTGTCACATGACGTGATGCAAACAAACGTCTAAATGTACACAAGCAGGTTGAGTTTCACTCTTGGCAGACTTGGTCAACTTTACCACTAATTGCTATATATGTACTTCCTTACTGTAAATGCTCTCTTCTCTGTAATGAACTGTAAAAGTTAAACATTAACTCAGTATTCCTAAATGTTTGTAAAGGCCTTATCAAATCACCAACACACTAAATGTTAACATCACCTATAAACATGGTGACACATTAACACTATACTCAGTTTAATTATCATAAACAAACAGATGAAGATCCCTTCCCTTAAAGAGTGGTGACCTTGATATACTGTACAGGAGTGCAGAATGCAGGATATTTTACCTTTGAAAATAACTTAACTGTGAATACCTGTACTGACATTTCATACTTAGATGGCAAAACAGCTGTGTAATGTTGGCTGATTTATGAGACAAGCTTCAAATGTTAGGCTATAACAAGCTATCTAATTGTTGTGATATTGACTAGCTAGCTAAATTTACATGCATTTTAACATGAGTGAGCTAAGTTGCTAACATACATGTCTAGCAACATGTACTGCTGCATCGGTGTTGAAATCCAAGTAAAGTTACAAGTCTATTCTGATTTTGTAAAGTCTTCAGCCATCAAAATAAAATTAAGTAGGGTGGATGTTAAGCTCTGTTGGTAGAGCGTCCGACCCATGTATGGAGGCTGTTAGTCCTCTGCAACGGCCGCTGGTTCGATTCCTGCCTTCGGCCCTTTGCTGCGTGTCATTCCCTCTCTCTCTGCCCTGTTTCCTGTTTACTCTCTGGCTGTCCTCTCCAATAAAGGCAAAAATGCCAATAAAATTAAGTAAATCAAAAATCATCTCACCACAATGTTCTTTAACTATTACATATCTTATCACATGATCTTCGTTATCTATTAGTAAGTGTTTCCTCTGGTGCCACTATCAGGCCAAACCTTATATTGTTTACCCCTCCAGTGGTAATGATAGAATAATCACTGTCTCTCAACAATTTGGTTTTCCTCTTTAGACTATTTCAACCTCACAGGACTGCTAGCGTGACCAAAATGTTGTCGTCTTACCTAATCAAATACCTCCTGGATCAATAATGTTAGCAAACAGGCTGTTATGTGAGAAAACACACGTGATAGTTATCCATCTCTCCAGACATGTTCATCAATACAGGTCTGTTAACCTTTGTGTCTGGATGTGAAGACCAGACCAGCAGCTGATAACCTTCCTGTTGTGTTGGCTGCATGAGCAGCATCCCAATCTGAGGAATGTAAATGATATGGAAATGGTTCACAAAATGCATCACCAGGCCTCTACAACAGCCTGTTACAGTGAGGAGACTCTGAATATTCATCAAATTACAGATTACACACAACAGGAAACCATTTAACTACACAAACATGCTAACAAGGGCATCTAGAAAGTGAGAGTCTGCTGTCGTATTATATGATGTAAGGGCAGTGGCCTTCAATAGGCTATAATCAAGACATTTAAAAGAAAAGTTTGGCATTTTGGGACATATGCTTCTTTGTTTTCTTGCTGAGAGCTGGATAATTACCACTTAATGTTCTCTTCTAACTCTGGGCAGGAAAGTAAATGATCTTACGCTTCCATGAATGTCAAACTTTTCCTTTGTATTTGCATTCCTCTTGTTTCATGTCAAACCTTTATATTGCCCAAAAGTACTTTATTTTGACACAGAAGTACATTTTGCTGATGTAACTTTGGCACTCTGCGTTGCTATTTGTATTTAAGCAAACACTTGTGACAACGTTTACTCACTGGGGAAGGCCAACTGCAGTTATCTTGTTTTCAGGTGACTAAAGATGGCCATGGTGACCGACCAGACTTGTGTGCTCATACAGGAAGTGCTCGGTCAAACATTGTCATGTGTCGTGCAATCTGCTTGAGCAACACGATCCAGTCAGACATGAGCTGCTGAGGATGCAGTCAGCTCTTTGCAAATGCAGGAAATTATGTATTTTTGTCCCTCTGTAAAGCGTGATGCCATGTTAGCTTCACCGCAGTTTGCATGTCGAAGAATCTTTGGAACATCATGATCCCGCATGTGATAACATAAGGACATGATGCACTGGACAGATGCAGATGAATCATGTCACACACTGAGAAGCGCTTAACGTTAGCATGTTGTTGGCATGAGGTTTGTATGATTTCACCAGTTATTAATTTACTTTTTTGAGTATTTACGTGTGTTATCTGCCCTTACACCAGTAAATACTTACTGGGTATTTAAATGGTTGATTCCAGTATTTTTACATGAATTTTCTAAGCAAAAAGTATGTCAACTCAGACAAACAAGGTGCTTACATTGGGCGATGTGGCACAGGGGCAGTTGTAACTGACCCAAATCTTGCAGCCGTGATAAAGTCTAATATGCTACTAAGCAACACCTATATTAGTATAGTGTGTTCATATTAATTTTTAACCAATAAAACAAAATTTAAAATTGATCTCAGTTTAAATTCATAGTCATCAAACTTGAGACAGATGGGAAAAAATACTGTACATCCAACATTAATGCCTTAAAATATATATTTTTTGTTGTGGTTGTTGTTTGAGTGAAATGATTCTGTTTCTTTTCCACAGGCAGAGACAGAATCCTACTGAGCATGTGCAGAGACATTCATAAACAAAAGGTTTCAAAAAAGAAAAAAAAAATCTCTTTTGGTCTTCCCCACCTTCATTACACTTGTTTGAACTTCTGAGCTCTCCAGACATTTTCTTTTCTGTAACAAAAGGTTTTGTCCTAAATGCACAAACAGCTCTGCCTGTTCAGAGTTTCACAATGTTATCAATCACATGAGCATCGACCCTGATTAACTCAGACTTTGAACCAACAGTTCCTGGAAGAACTGGTGCACACTCATAGCCTCTCACGGCTCTGATGATGTAAAAACTGACCATCGCTGATCTTTTACTGTATATCCTTTATAGACATCACTGATCAACACAATTTTCTTTGTATATTTTTAACACATTTTTTCACAACCTTCTCTTCTCGTGCTTTGGGGGCAGCATAACATTTTCTGATGGTTAAATGTATCTGCATCTGAAGACAGGACAATTTAGAAAATGTGTTTTCACTCTCTGTGTTATCTCCTCGTCTACAGAGCAAACCAGAAACAAATCTGAGTGTTCCTCAGCACTCTTACTTGATGGTAACCGTGAGGAAGATTACTTTAATTTAACTGGCAGGCTTCAAAATCTCAGCTTTGTCTGAATCATAATCAAACAGATAATGGGTCGCTAATAATCACAGCCATCTCAGGCTCCTTCTGACATCAAGGAGCCATAAACTGAATGATGTTGACCTACAGTATCTTAAATGCTTATTTGTTGTGTAACGTTTACACCACAGTCCTCAAGATATCTGTGTTCAGTGTGTTTACATGCGTCTAAGAAACCAGGTTACTCAGAGAAACCAGGTTACGAGAGAGTTCAGGCAACACATTTACATGCACTCTAGTAACCTGGATGTTGTTAATCCACATGTCCGTAGGCTCCACAATGTCTGGAGAACAACATAATCAGACATATAGAGGCGACGTTGTGTGAGGGTCAGTTTTCACTTTATCTCAACAATACATTTAATGGTCTCACCTTTCAATTCTGCTGTCACAGCAGAAGATTCACCACCTGAAGTCTCTCTCATGCACAAGTTTCTTCAGGACAAATTTAACATCAGGATACTCTGATTACAGAAACCAGGTTTCTTCTACACATCACACTGAAGAAATCAAATTACTGCAGAAAGCCGACACTTTCTTGATTACTTAAATGCATGTGAGGAGGGGCTGAATCCTGCCCAGGGCTCACAAAAAAGTCTGAGACTGGCACTGTGTCAAATCTTACCAGCAGGGGAGACTGGGGAGTGTTGTGACAGTGGGTTAATTGTATGATCCCCAGTTTGACCAATCGGAGTCATGCAGTCATGTCATCAATACTGTACACTCCCATTTAAGAAAGTTTTTTTTTTTTTAAATCAACGTAATCAATCATTTATCAACTTAAAGTAGCAGTTTTAATGGCTGCTTGGGGTGGGAATGGTTGTAACAAATTATGCAAATTTTTGCATCATATGCATGGAAAACCTAAAGCAAAAAGAAGTATGCACCTCAGGGGCAGCCATCTACATTTACCACAGCTGTGACAGTGACTGAACTGCGTACACATAAAGTGTTATTGAACTGTTTATTCTTTATTCTTCCATAAAGTCCTTTTATAAATCAGATAGCATGGATCTTAAATCAGCAAATTACCTCTCATTGTTGCATCTATCCCCAGCTAATGGTATATCTCATCCCAGTAGTGGGGTAGGTTGTAACGACAGAACTCTTTATATTTGACATTAACTCACATAATCTGTGAATTTGTAGTAGACCCTCAAATTAGTTGAATTTGTAGTAAACAAATATGGGCACCATGTATCAAAGTTTGGGAGATCTAGCATGAACAACCACTGAGTTACTGATGGTCAAACATAAGATGGTACAACCAGTCCTGTTCTCCCCTACTTCAGTTGCAATCAGACATGTCACTCTCTTTATTCTTATCTTCTCATTTCTAATATTGTCAGACCTGTTCCAAATAATATCCAGCGACAGTCTCATCAGGGACTTCGCTATATAAATATTTTTGCCTCAGTCAACTCATCTGAAGGCTGATTTCATCACTAAAAATTGTCTTTATTCACTTGATCTGTCTTTTAATCATCTAAGCAGCTCTGTAAGTCATTATGAATGCCTTAATATTAGTGTGAAATTTTAAAAAATTGCCTTTTTTACTGTTTTAGCAGTGACAATCCTGCAGAAAACATAATGTTCTCTTTGGACACCATTCCAGGGGAAGGGAATCACGTGCTTCCACGATGACGTCGCGCGTCGGGGCGGGGCATATGTGGAATAAACAAACAGTGGACCAATCAGAGAGCTCGGTGGGACGTTATTCTGCTGCCAGTCGGGCCTTTATAAACTTTATGTGCCTCGACCGGAGAATTATTGTCTCCCTCTTCGTCTTCGACAATAGGAATACACAGTAAGTCTTACATTTTTTCACTTTTGTTAGTTTGTGATGTCAAAATATCCAAATCTGACACCTAAATGTAAAGTATAAGGCAATGGTGTGTGAGGTTATTTGTGATTCTTCGGGATTTTGTGGTTATCTGAGCCCAGAATAAACATCCCTGTGTCCGTTTTAAAAACTCTGCTTATGCCAGTGTCTCGTTTTTATTCATTTATTGAGTCAAAAATGCCTATATTTGTTCTTTTTTATCGGCCAGCCTTAGCCATCTTGTTGTAATTCGGCTCCCTTTGTCGTCGTCTCCTCTCCTGCTGCTGAGAGCAGCCATTGCTGGCTTCTCTCCCTAGGCCTAAATTAAAGAAATAAACAACATCCTTCAGGTTGAAAATGCCGCTATCTGGTAGCTGCCGGGTAAAGTTTTGGTTTTCTTTTCGTTTTCCTGGTAGTAGTTTCGATGTCCAGGCCGGTTTCTTGGCTCCCCCGCAGCAGATCCCGTGACTCCGAACAAAACAAAAACAGCCTTGGCTCATTGTTGGGGATCTGTGGTCAAGTTTCTGCTCCCTTTCTTGCAAGAAAACAATCCTCAAATAATCAACAGCTGATTTTTTGACTCTAGCATACAGTTAACTTATTTTAAGGATACTTTCGTGTTATTTAGGTTTTCTGGCTCTGTTTAGGGCCGAGTTGTCGGGAAATGACTGTACTCTCGGGAATGTGCAGTGCAGCTTTGACGCGGCTCCCATTTTTGTCTGAATCATGGGAGTGAACAAGCCGTGTTACAAGAAGACAGATATAACGATTGGGAAACATGTGAGAGGGAATTACACTTGCGTGACTTGACGCCTTTCCCAAGAAATTCTCTCTCTGTAATGCAGTCTGTTGACTCTTATAAATGATTAATCTGCTTCTCTGGAAAATGGAGTCTCAACTCGTCGTTTTCTGCTGTTGTTTTCCAGTAGGAAGCAACAATGCTGCCTCTAGCCGTGTTGGCCGTGTGCCTGAGTGCTGCCCTCTCAGCCCCCAGCCTGGACCCACAGCTGGACGACCACTGGGACCTGTGGAAGAGCTGGCATTCAAAGAAATACCATGAGGTAATGTATTGTTTGTATTCTTTTATTTCCAGCAGGGTTGCAATTAATGATTTTTTTTCCATTACAGATTATTTTCATGATTAATCGATTTATCAGTTCCCAGAGCCCAAAGTGGAGTCTTTTAATTGCTCCTCTTGTCCAACGAACCGTCCAAAATCCACAATGACTCCCCCTATTTAATATCATAAATGGCAAAGAAAAGCATCAAATTCTTACATTTAAGAAGCTGGAATCGTTTTTGCTAATTAAATCCATGAATCAACTAATTGCTGCAGCTCTACTTTCCAGCAAGCTATTACAGTCTGTCACATTAAAGAAGAAAATCTCTGAATGGTGGTTGTGTTTTTGTAGAAGGAGGAGGGCTGGAGGAGAATGGTGTGGGAGAAGAACCTGAAGAAGATCGAGCTGCACAACCTGGAGCACTCCATGGGCACACACTCCTACCGCCTGGGCATGAACCACTTTGGAGATATGGTAAGGTCGCAGTTTCAACACACTGGCCAATATTTCACTTGGAAACCTGTACCAGAGTTCTTATTAAGGTCAGGAAACCAAAGAGAGTAAAGGAAAATATATTTGATGCCTGGCAGTGTAGACGATGTAACAGGAGTGCACTAAGTTTTGAAAAAGAGTCGTGAACATGTATTGTTAAATTGAGGATAGTTGATAGAAACATTGAAAAGAAATAGCTAAAAATCAAGATACATTTGCACTGAACTGTAAATCAAACTTAGATGAACTAAAAATCCTTAAAAAAGACATCTGCAGCTAAAAAAACACAGCACAGATGCTCATTGACTTCTGTCTTCTTGTTAGGCTACTTGACATCATTTCATCCAAACTGTCATAATCTAATTCACATTGTCAGCATAATTTATTAACCACAATGATAATAATGTTTATTTATATAACAGCATTTTAAAGACAGTGTTTTACCAAGTGCTTAGACAAGCAAAACAAGGCAGGGAGTCAGTAAACAAAATGACAAAATGAAGTTAAGGCAAGAAGACAGATACTAAAAAGCAGGACACAGAATGTCAATTTAAATATCTGTGTATGTGTTTTCCCACAGACTCACGAGGAGTTCAGGCAGCTCATGAACGGCTACAAGCGCAAAACACAGAGGAAGTTCACTGGGTCCCTGTTCATGGAGCCTAACTTCCTGGAGGCCCCCCGTGCCGTGGACTGGAGGGATAACGGCTACGTCACTCCCGTTAAGGACCAGGTAATGTCTGCTTTATGTCTAGCCTCAGGGGTTTCTGCTCCAGCCACACCTGGTGAATTATCAAGGTGTGGTTAAACTTGTTTGCAATTCCTGGAATGAGCCATAATGTAAAATGTGGGAAAGATTTGGCAGCCACAGTGTAGGAAGAAGAAGCTTGTGAAGATGATTTAGATCTTTTTTTGATTCCCTTTTTTGTCCCCTTGTACTGTTTCATAAAAACCGAGGATGTGCGCTCATTTTAAAGAGTACTTGTAAATAACTAGCATGAAGAATCAATATCAAGCACACAAACAATCTACTACTCATAGTTTTTGAGTCTTTTTTTGGTCAAAAATGGACTTTATCGAGAGGTAAAAGTGACCATCTCTAAGAAACCAGTGATTCTTAAACACAGTTCAGTCCAGTAAATGGCTCTCCAGTGTTGTAAACACTCTGTGTATGCTACCACAAACTGTTATTTTAATAGCTACGTTAGAGATCCAGAGGCCTGACCTAATATCAGCTGGCGATGGGACTTGGTAAACACAATGACGTAATGTGCAACTTTCAGCAGTCACATCGTCACAGATCTGCTCATTTGAAGCAACAAGGGCACTTTTTCATCCACTAGAGTAAATGTTTTGCTTGAATGGCAAGATAAGATGGCCGCTTGCAGGTTGTTTTTGTTATCTGTGTGCTCCACACACACTCCTCCTCCCTGACTTTGCAGTCTCTCCACCCCCTGTGGCATGTTGTACATTAACACCCTGTAAGCTGAAACTAGTTCGACCAGCTCACTGTAAACCAGGCCAGGGTGGAGCAAACACTCTGACATACATTAGGCCAAAGTGCTCAAGTGCAACGTCCAATATAATGTTATTTATGGAGGCAAAGTGCTTTCTGGAGTCGGGAGATAAAGTGCAATAACAAGATACAGAGCACCATAATAAAACTGAATCAAAGGACACAAAAAACGTTTACAGGGTGGCTGCAGGTCCTTAAAATTGCTTAAATTCATATCTGAAAGAAACACAAGTCTGCCTGAAGGTTAGGGTATAAAGTATTGTTGAGGCAGATGGCACAGACAGGACAAATAACAGCAACAACTGCAGAGGTATTAGGTCATACTGGCAGGCTCGTAAATTATTTGCATATTTTATGAAATGGTTCCAGGTTCTGTGAAATCTCTTAATGGAGCTGTTAAGGGTTTCCAGCTTGATGTTCTGCTTCACATCTTCGATCTGTTGGTTGTTTGATGGAGGGGTTACATCCTGCCATTTAAATAACAGGAAAATGAAATCCCATGGAATTGAGGATACACCAGAAACGCTAATAGCAGGAGAAGGCGTAATAATACAGAGGAAACGTGAACTTAACTCTTTATTTCTTCATCGGTCTTAACAAATCCTTCCACCCTTTGTCTCTGTCTCTCAGGGTCAGTGTGGCTCCTGCTGGGCCTTCAGCACCACTGGAGCTCTGGAGGGTCAGCACTTCAGGAAGACCGGAAAACTGGTGTCGCTGAGCGAGCAGAACCTGGTGGACTGCTCTAGACCAGAGGGCAACGAGGGCTGCAACGGCGGTCTGATGGACCAGGCCTTCCAGTACGTCAAGGACAACCAGGGCCTGGACTCTGAGGACTCTTACCCTTACCTGGGAACGGTATGCATCACATGGGAGGGAGGGGACAGTCGAGTGGACACGTCTAATCATGTCTAAAACAACTTATTGTGAAATTTATCTTATTTTCTATGATAATTCTCACTAGAAATGTCTTTAAATAGACCTAAATTTCATTATTGATTGATTGATCTGATCTGACTGATAAATTGTTTGGTTTAAAAAATATCAGAAAACCTTGAGCAAAAGATGTCTTCCAACATCTTTTGTCCAACCAACAGTCCTCGACATGATTAATTGATTATCAAAATGGTTGGGGATTATTCCTCCATCGATCAGCTAATGTTTAATCCATTCATCATTGCAGCTTCTCATGAAACCTTTAGTTTAGGGAGTGTTTAAATGGATAAAAAGCAGCTGTGAAAGGAGCTTAATGTAGTTAACTGCCAATAAAAAAATGTATTGATCTTATTTCCTCTTGAAGTCATTTCTACAGAAAAGGATTAGTAGAATAGTTTGGATTCAGAGGTCTATGTTGGCGCTGTAACATCCTGTTCATCATCTTATTTTCTTCCTCCAGGATGACCAGCCGTGTCACTACGACCCCAAATACAACTCTGCTAACGACACAGGATTCGTCGACATCCCCAGCGGCAAGGAGCGTGCTCTGATGAAGGCCGTGGCCGCTGTGGGACCAGTCTCAGTCGCCATCGACGCCGGTCACGAGTCTTTCCAGTTCTACCAATCAGGTCAGTGCTTGGTTTACTGAAGAAACACAATTAAAGACACTTTTTGGTAAACCTGTTTTTAAGATGGTTTATATGTAACTGAGTGGGGTGTCTGGGTGGTGTATTTTAGGAATCTACTACGAGAAGGAGTGCAGCAGTGAGGAGCTGGACCACGGCGTGCTGGTGGTGGGTTATGGCTTCGAGGGAGAAGATGTGGACGGCAAGAAATTCTGGATCGTGAAGAACAGGTCAGTGGAAAATGTTGCTGTTCTGGAATTGGAGCATCTTATACCCCCAGTCTGCACTGTAGGTTAGGCTGGTTGGTTGGTTGTAGGTTTAGTACTTCCTGGAGAAGACAGTCAGTATTACAACTTGCAAAGCTACAGTACACTGTACCTATATTCATATTTTCATTAACATTTATTATTTTTTGGAAAACTGGGAAAATGCAAAATATGATTTGATGTGATAAGTACTTTGAGAGCTTGGATTGACTATATACTGTAAGGCAGTTTTTAAGATTTTTCTTACATTTTAGGTCTCAAAATAGTGTTAATTTTAGTTCCAGTCATCATTAACTTGCAACTGCTGAAATGTAATAAGCTTTCCGGCGAGAAATGCAACAGGGTGACTTGATGTGTGGGATTTTGCACATGGGAGAAATTAGCCTTCAGGGCTTTCTGCTAAAGAGACCCTGCTGGCAGAAATCTTTCTTCCCCCCAAACCTAGGCTTTCTGCCAGAAAGCATTGAAGGCTAACTTCTCCCATTTGCAAGGATTTTAAAACATTTAAAAACATTTTTTTTAACAGTACAGATAAAAATTTGTTACAGATGATTGTAATTGTATAACAAATGTATCAAATGTACTAAACTTATTCCCTGACCTTTTGTTTTGTTCATCTTTTTGCAGCTGGAGTGAAAAGTGGGGAGACAAAGGTTACATCTACATGGCTAAAGACAGAAAGAACCACTGTGGAATCGCTACAGCAGCCAGTTATCCTCTCGTCTAACGTCTGCACAGCTCTGCTCTGTAGCACCAATAGTGTTTTTATTATTGCAATAGTTTGGCTAAAACCGGGAGTTGCAGAGAGGCGAGGCCTCGGTCCGAGCGACACACAGACAGGAGATTCTGCGACGTACCATGAGGAGAAACACTGTTGTTTTTAGGGAAATGGCGCCATTTTGTTTTGGCTGATTTTATGCCACTTTATGGAAAAATTTTAGTTAAGTGTTTTATTCTTTGTAAATATGTGTATGCTACTTGGTAAGTGATACATTAACACTTGCTCTGGTCATTGTAAATGATTTTGTTTTCTATTTTTACTGTGATCAATTAAAGATGTGAAACACTAGTTTGGTCTTAGAAGTGTTTTTGATTGCTTCTCATCATTTTCATGATTCTGTATAAAATCTCATATCGCCAAAATGTTAACCTGGTTGGTAGATATTTATACATAGATGTTACTGTGATATTGGGCCAGTCAAGACAGGCCTGTGAGCAAATACATGTAAATGGGAGAGCTGCTGTTTCTCTGGATAAAAAGCACAAACGTTGAAATTTTCATGATTCAGTTTATATTCAAAGGTTTATCACATGGAAAAGACTTGTTTTTATAACTTCGCCCATGTAGATTATAAAGGTTTGGATATAAATTACTGCCACTGACAAATGTGTAGGGATCAGTGTCACTGCTTAGTATTTTAAGTTGTAGATAAGTGGAATTGATCACACAATCACTTCTGAACCTGCACTGTTAATGTTAAGTCTTGACATTCAGAGCACTGGATGAGGCTTGAGCTGCGCTCTGTTGTTAATCTTGCATGCTGGTTTGACTTGTGGAGCAGAGACCGAGTCATATGATGTCATGTGAAAGCAAAGCAGCTGTGCTCCCTGATGTCTGGTACTGGGATCTTATAGGATTATTGATTCTTTAACAATGGTGCCGATTGATAAGGAAAGAGAGTTGCCCCTTTATTGTAGAGGTCACTCAACGTGAGTTTGGTGTTAACTAGGGCCACAACTACATAACTTACTTTTATTGTTGATTAGCTTCGGTTAATACAAACTAAACAATTTGATGACTATTTTATGATTAAATGATTATTAAGTCTATAAAATGTTGAAAAAAGTTCCCAGAGTTTGAGGAGATGTCTTCAGACAACTTGTTTTGTCTGACCACACTGATATAGAAGAGCAAAAAGCAGCACTTTTTTTTGTATTTTTGCTTAATGTGCAACTTCATTGATTAATTGATTGTCAGATTACTGATGGTGTACCTTTTATTGTTTGACTTATTAACCGACTGTATGTTTCAGATCAAAGCAGACAACAATGAATTACAAAGCACTACTGCACCAGTAAAGGTAATTAAAGGTCAATATCTGAAACAAAATATCAGGTCAGCACCCTTTTTTTAAATTGGGGTGTGTTAGTAATATAATAATGGTCTGTAATTCAATACTATACTTTGTTGCATTTCATCCAAACAGTGTCCCTTAATATTTGATTAAAATGTGTTCATATTATCTCCATGATGCTGCAGCACAGGTAGTTTTAGTTTGTGTTCCGAGTCACATTTACTACCAAAAAAACGTGAAACGGTCTAAGTTAATACTTCTTTTCAGTTTAGAAAATATTGCAATGATTTTATAGCAAGATGATTATGATTTTAATTAAATGTTTGTATGTTATTTATCTGAATTATTATTTTACAGCTCAATTTAAGTTACAATTTTCATAAACTAAATGATAAAACAGTGGTTACATTACAATCAAGCATGCTGCCATGATCTGGACCAGGGGTTTAAGTTTTTGTCTGTTTTTATGCACTCATGTGCTTTGTATACGTTTTCTTAAATGTTTTTTTTTATTTTTTTAAATATTCCATCAACCTGTTGGGAAGTGCATGTGGTACTGTACATGCACATGATGGGCCTGAGTGATCATATTAATTAATGTGCATTAAATCTTAGAAAGAATCTTGTTAAAATGACCTTTAAACATATGTTTTAAAACCTCTGGAGATATACTTGCCTGGCAATTAGGTTTCACATAATGCTCCTTAAGCATCACATGCTCCATTTTCCATGGTTAGTAATAAGAAGTACAATAATAACAATAATAATGATAATAATAAATAATAACATGGTGTAAGTTTAGTATGTATTTACAAGAAGATTTACAGTGTTATTATAGTACAAGTCATAATGCAGAACATAAGTTAAAAATATGTTAAAACCCAGTAAGGTTTTCTCTTTTACCAAGTTACATTAGGTCAACTGTGACCTGCTGACTGACCCAAATCACGGTATTAAAGGTGTCCTGCTTTGTCCTGTGCAGTAAAGCTTGTATGAGGGTGTGTGTGCGTGTGTGCGTGTGTGTGTGTGTGTGTGTGTGTGAGAGAGACACATTTCTGTAAAAACTATTTCACCTCAGAGTTCAGTCCAGGCTGATATGCAAAGCAAACAAGGCCAGCTGGAGGAACATGTTGTGCAACCTAAAAATAAAAAAAAGGAGCCAGAGAACGAGAGAGAGATTAAAGGAATCGGTTCACCTAATCACAACAACAAAAACATATTGTCTCACTTACCCCTGGTGGTGTCCATCCACAGAGATAGTTCAGGTTTTTATTTTCCAAAGTTTTGAGATCTCTGCATCTGGTCGTTATTCCAAAACAATGGAGGTGAATGGAAGTTTTATTTGTCATGTTCACATTAGTGTCCTCTGTATCTTTTGTCTAAAATTTAAGGTTTTTTAGCCACTTTAAAATTCAACTCATTAAACTTTCAAAGGACCAGTGTTGTAGGATTTAGTGGCATCTAGCGATAAGGTTGATAGCAAAGATGGTAGATGCTTCACCCTCCCCTTCCAATAGTGTAGGAGAAACTACAGTCACATTTATTTATGAAACATGGAAACAAAACCAATTAGTTTGTGGACTAAATGCCCTAAATGCATACCCTGATTTATTATTGATTTTACTCTAAATGAGACCATAATTTACTAAATGAACATGGTGCTGTAGTGAAGAACACCTGAAACACGGGATCGAGACCATGAACTCATTAGAAAACTGTTTACTGAGGTTATAAATCAAGTGAGAAGGAGGGTTATTTTCCCATAGACTTCCATACAATCAGAATTCCTTTTGCAACCAGAAATTTGCTGGCCAATGAAAAATATGTTGTTTCAATTCAGTTTTCACATCGCCTGTGGCAAAAAAAAAAAAAGAAAGAAAAAATACTGGAGATTAAATGGTGAAATCTATCAGTGTTTTTTTTTCATGAAGTGGAATAAGACTGACTGTGACCTCATTTGTGCGTCAGCTGAGAAAATGTGGGTAAGCCAAGTGAAAGACTAACAGCCCTCATTTATTAACAGCTCACTGAAGTGTAACTCAGCTGTGTCAGGATGTGGCTCAAAATAAGAAAAAAGAATAAATTAGTGATTAAGAAACTGGATTGTTCCCCTTTCTTCTTACGGTAAACATTTGTACGGGACATGTTGCGTAAATTGAGAGAAACACACCGATTCAGGGAATGCAGAAACATTTAGCAGCTTTTTTAATCAGCATATACTGTACGCATCCATATATATCATGTTATTACAGGCTTTGTTAAATGCTGGTTTCTGAATAGTAGCCTTGTTGCTATGAATAACAGCTCGATGCTATGGATGCAGCTTTGATCATAGCAATAAAATCATTTTTAATTTTATCATTATTAAGCAGGATAATATACAGTGAGCAGGTCTTGACTTGCACCACTATGTCGGGGTGTATTTCACAATAATGACCTGGTCACTGTACATTATCTCTTACTTGTTAACTTAAAAAAATGACTGAACAGAACAATAATCATTTCTTTTGAAAAATGTATGTTTAATGACTTTTTAATTGAAATACACGAAAGGCTAAAATTGTAATTTTGTTCCAAAAGAGGTGTGAAGACAAGCTAAAATGTACGGAAAGCTGTAGAGGACAATTGACTGTGTGATGTTTTGTTTTTGGATTGGTCATAAATCATCTCTGTCATGATATTAAAGCAACAATCTTCTTTTTCAATTATTCCACACTCATACATTTATAATAATTACAAAATAATTATCCTCTGATCTCAAAAACACACACTCGTCACATCTTGGCGTTGCAAGAAAAACATGATCTTTCTGTCCTCTGGCTTTTCATTGAAATGTTTAGAGGAATCCTGACGTAAGTTAAGCTGTCGCAGGTTTACTGGTACTTCTTGACAAAGGACAGATACTCGTTGACGTCATCAGGGGAGCCGACCACGAAGGGCACCCGCTGGTGGATCGACTCAGGCTGGACGTCCAGTATCCTCTGAGTGCCAGTGGTGGCTATGCCTCCCGCCTGCTCGATGAGGAACGCGATGGGGTTGCACTCGTATAACAACCGCAGCTTAGGGAAGAAGATTTAGAGAAAAACACTTAAGTTTATATTTTTTGTGAGCAGCCTTTTTCATAGAGTGTTTTCAGGGAAGAAAAGCAGATTTCCTCTTTAATGACCTAGTTCACCAAAACGTAAATTGTTTTAATTTTTGTATAAGCCATGAGATGTTACCTGAGTTTGTGGAGACTTTGTTCATTCTGTTTGCAAGAAATATTTTCTCAAGTTAACCAAGTTTAAATGGTTTCACATCTCAGTAAGCACTGATCATAATCTATGTTAAAACTGGGCTTAATTTGGCTGAAATGTGAAAGTTTTGGGGTTTTCTAGCTTACAATTTGTTTCACTTCAGAGACTATATCGTTGGGTTGCACCAACAATTTTAAACCCAAATTAAATCATGGGTTAACTTTAATTTATGTTTCTCTAAATCTAGATTTAATTAAATTCAATGGCACCAAAGCTTTGTACTCCAATTTAAGCTGTGATCCAGTATTAACTTTAAACTTACACTTGTTTAACTTTTAAAATGGCTGACTTTTTGAGATGGATTGAGAAAAATCCTCATCATGATTATGATCATTAGATTAATCAACGTTTTATCTATCTAACAAACTGTTTTATTACATTTTTAACTAGCTAGAAAACAACATAACTTATTTTTACTTTATAGCTAGCGAGCAAACCAGATAACATTTGACTTTTCAAGGTCCTAACAGCACTCAAAGAAATTGTGAGCTGTAATGTTTCCAGTAGCATTGAGGTAAAAGACACCACGTCATCAGCAGCTGTGGATCAACCTGTTATTAATTTGAATGTTTGGTTTGGTAATTTGAGCACATTAGTAATAGAGTACAGTTACTGTGGGTATGTAAATAATGTTCTGGATAAATGGGTCACAGAGTGAAGCGGCCTGAAATAAACTGGTTGAGGGGTTGTCATTTGTCGTTATGACCAGCCTCGACTGTCTCTGAGCTTTATTTATCACAAGAGAAGGAAAACACCTCTGACCTCGGGTTACACTACTGCAAGCTGCAGGGTGTGAGTGTCAGTTCAGTGCCTAAATCTGTGAGGTACCTGAGAGGTCACTGGTTCCACACCTCAGTCTCTGGTGTATTGGTCACAGTTCACCCCAAACGTTGCCAAGTTTTGGAAATATCATGACCCTGTTACTCAAGATAATCCACAGACGTTGTTGTGAGTAGTTTCATGCAGGAGCCATTTTCTTTCTACTGACCTACACTCGCCAGTAAACATTATTGGCATCCTCCCCAGCTGAGTAGTAATTTTAGCACTACTGAGCTACCTAGTATGGTGATATGGTTGTCAGGTGTAGTTTGGTAGAAAGAAAGTACTTCCTGCTCACTGAAACTGCTCACAAGTCTGTGGATTATCTTGAGTAACTGGGCAGAGACACTGCTGCTGAGTTTTTCAAATTTATCTTTTAGTGCTTTGAGCACCACAAGCTGAGTGCCATCTAGATGCATTTTATTCAAGAGAAGTCAGACATCTCTACAGCTGATATCTCCAACAAACTTATCTAAATGGATAAATAGCACTACAGGTCAGAGGAAAAACATGTATTTTTGATTTTGGAGTGAGCTGTCCCTTTAAGGCTTCAGATTTTTGTACAAAAGTTTTAGGGTTCCACGTTCACCACTTGATTATGAAGGGCATTTTTTTAAGCATAGCCAAAGTTTTGGTTTCCTTTTTATTCACACAGTGAAATTGCACCATTAAGCATTGGTAGCATTTAAAGTCAACCCTGTGATTTTTTTTCACACTTTATTTATCTAATAAAACCATATTTTTTACTTTCTACATTCTTACTTTCTATTTTTTTTTTTTTTTTACTTTTGCCTTCTCTTTCTCCATCATTTAACTGTGCGAGAGGGTAATACTTGTTGTTCCTGTAAGTATTATTTCATTATTGTTTAATTCTTTATGAGTTTTTAATAAGTAAAAGATCCTGAGGAAATAAAATCTGAGAGTAAGATAGTAAGATTACTTGGCGAGTGTCAGTGTGTACCTTTCCTTTGGGGCTCTTCTCGTTGGCGGGGTACATGAAGATCCCTCCGTAGGCGATGGTGCGGTGAACATCTGAGACCATCGAGCCCACATAACGAGCTCCGTACGGGGAGCTGCCATCCTGCAGGAAGCAAGGGGATGTTTTAAATTTTAGTGCATGATTGT
>JAJHUR010115865.1:0-24882 GCA_027495735.1 Lutjanus campechanus | reverse complement strand
GTGCAACAGAACATACATAAACTGTTAGGGCAGCTGCAGTGTGCACTAAAAGTAAAAAGTAAAACAGATTTGGAGCACAAGTAAAAGCTTCCTGACAGGCCAACTGCATCAGTGCCGTCCATGGAAACTGTTTGGTAAAAACTGTTACATTTTAAGTGATTAGCAAAGCAAAAAAGTACCTTGTTGTACATGTAAAAGGGAAGGATATGGAGCTTTGTCATTTCTCTTTTGATAAAGACAAGCTGAACTATTTGCAAACTGATAGAGAACTAAGCGGTGTTCAGATTAGTAGAGGATCTTTTAGAAAGCAGAGTTTTGTGATTTATTTAAGGTGTGTGATGTTTTTTATTCCATTTTTATTCAGCAGAGTGTATTATTTTGTTTAAAGAGACGGGACATAGAATGGGATGGAGTTTTGGTGTGAAAGAAAACCAGTTTGCATACAAAGACTTTCAACTTGTTCAGAAGGTTTGGTTCAGGTAGTTCAGGTAGTTAGAGCTACTACAAGGAGTTTGTAACTGGTTACAAAACAGTCTCATCTAATACTGATGGCTTTATATGACCCACATAAGCAAACAAGAACCTCTGCGAGAAGACTGGCTAGTTCTGTACAGTTATTCTTTGAAGTTATTCGTAATGCCAGGCAAAGTTGCAGGGAAGAATTTTGTGAAAACACTACCACTTTTGTCCACAGGTGCCCACAAAATCACCAAAATATGAAACTTCCTTGTAGTAGCTTTAATTAATATTTTGTTTTTCATTGTTGTTACACTACAGTGTAACTTAAAAGGGTAACATATAAACAAGTCAGTCAGGCGGCTCATTTGAACGTTGCTGCTTCAGCAGATCTGCTTCATGAGCCGTTCTGACCTGCTGCTGAGGAAAACGTACAACAAACAACAGACAGGTCAAAGTCCACATACGTACATTAAAGAAGGAGGTCCTACACAAACCTACACAAACAGGCTGCTTTAACATCACTCTGGTTTCACAAGTGGACATTCAGAGTCCAGTTTTGATCAGTTTTATATGTGGAAAGAGGAACATCTTTAATTTATTTCACCACGTTCCATTCACTGATTCCACACTTTAATGTTCAGCGCACCAAAGTCCTCCCTTAAACCAACTACTTAGCAAAACACAGCAGCAGTCTGACGGGCACAACGTGATGCAGAGTCATGTGCATGCTGAGTCACATCCTAGTCATCCTGAGTATGAGTGTGTGTGTGCAAGTGTGTATCCATAGTATTTCCCAAAAAACAGACCCACCCACACTACGCAACACTCACAAGCACACATTCTCAAAAACCTCAAACATCCAGCTGGCAACAACTGAGACAACGTGAAACTTCCAAAAATAAATGAAGAGAAAATGAAAAAGACAGAGTGGAGGAAGTAACAAGCTGTCTCTTATACACATCTAGATGTGTATAAGAGACAGGTTTAAAACATACAGACCGAGTAAAATGGACAGAAGAGAAGTGGATTATGTTGCAAGAGTCACATTAACCATTTCTTTGGGTCGGTGTTTGAATCCATTCTAACTGAGGTGACATTCAAGCTGACAAAAGCCAACCAGCAGTGTTTGATACTCAAATTGCAGTTTTTAAGTGAACTACTCCTTTAATCTAAAAACATCTATGAGACTAAGAGAAAATAAAAGTAAATAAGCGATTTTTGAGTCAGTTTTTGAGCCTCAGAGATGCACATTCAAGCTGACATTTCATAAACATGCGGTTTATCAACGACTCCATGACCTGATGAAAGAGATGCTGACGACCAATCAAACTCCACAGTCATGTTTTTGAGCATGCATGAAAAGTGCTGAGTGTGCACACACGCAGGGACATCAGAGTTTCCAAGTGAGAAGCTGCCATTTCCTGAGGAACATAATATTTCCTGCACTAACTGTCACCATCCTGCAGCTCAGCTGACCGAGCTGCCGCCCTTCATCCTGTCTGACTGAAGTGTCACGCTCCACTGACTGTCAATCACATGTTCGGGTTGGTTACTACTATTGTCCACTGTGTACCTGGCTGCATGAAGCATCTTTAACCCTGTAAACTTAAAGCTCTCACTTAAAATTGACAACGCATATTCACAGTGGCTGAAGTACTGCCACCTCACCCTCCCTGCAGTGGCCCTCAGGTTCAGTCAGATGCTGAATATCTCATGGGGGCTTTGGGCATGATCTGTTCTTGTATGCTGATGACCTTTTACTGTCCGTCTCTGACCAAGACAGACCTATTTTCATAAAAGTTAACTTTTAATAATTTATGCTACAACTGCAGCCTGTCCCCTTTCAAAGTTGCTGTTCTCTAGACAATTTTAAATAACTGGGCATATGTGTAACTAAAAACCTTTCAGACTCATTTAAATGTAATTCCTCCCCTTTGCTGCTTCGACTGACTCAAGACCTCCACTGCTGGTTTCTACCTTTACCTCTGTCTCCAGGATAAACTTAATAAAAATTAATGTGCTCCCCAAGTTTCTATATATCTCTCAATCAAAAAACAAACAAACAAACAAAAAAAAAACAGAATTCGAAAAGGCATTTTACCAAAAATAAAAGAAAGAAAGAAATTGGCGATCTTTTTGAGCTGCAGCAAATACCATCAACCAACCAAGACAATAAATAAAGAGTAAAAATAGCTTTTCCTCTTGAATTTTAACATTATTTCATATTCTTTCTGCTGTTGGGAAACATTTGAAAGAACACCAATCTACTGATCCTGTTTAAAACAGCAGCTTTTTTTGCGCCGTGAGCCAAAGTCCTCATGTAAAGTCAGTCTAGCAGAGCAAACGCTTGGTCAGGATTCACATGATGAGGCCAACAGTGTTTGAAATCCTGCCTCAGGAGTAAGCATGAGTGTCGCTGTGTGTCAGCAGAATAGCTGCTCTGAGAGGAAACATTTCTCTTGCAGGGTTGGTTAAAGGTATCGGATTCAAAACCACAAAGAAGGTGGAACTGATCAAAACTTTGGCTCAAATTCAAAGGGCGAATTTACATGTTTGTGTGTGTAGAGTTGTTTTGTAATACACTCTCACCTCTGGGTACTTCTTGTGCTTGAGGTACTCGTTGATGGAGGGGTGGAAGTACTTGGCGTAGCCTTCATTAAGGCTGTAGATCTTGCCCTTCGGCTTGATCTTCACATTCCTCTCAATCAGGATGAACTCACCGATGGCCTGAGAAACACAAACATAATTTTAGGTGGGATAATCCCCACTGGAGGATACCACAGCACTGAATCTACTGAAACTCCTCATTATGCAGATAATTTAAATTTAATTCACTACAGCTGCACTTGTTTTAAGGTAAAGCGGAATGAAAGAGAGGTTTAAAAGTTATTAATAAGGTGTCACGTCATAAAAAAATCATTTATCAGGACAGCAGCTGACAGATTACATGAATAAAGGAATTCAAAAGCATGCTCAATACGGCAAAAATGTTTTGCTTACTTTTCTGTATGAGAGGCAACATGTTTGATGATTTGCATATAGTAAGACATCAAAATGCTTTGTGCAAAAATTATTACCTGGAAATTCTACTTGTGTTTACAGGGAATGAACAACCTAAATCTAGACAGAAAGTGCAGTCTGGGGAAAGAGAAGTCTACAAAGTACATGTTCTGTATTATAACAGAAGTCTCGTGGTTGCTGAATTTCATGCTTGAAAACAGCACAACACTCTGGGTTTCTAAAGGCATAACAACAACAAGATTAGTTACAAATATACATTGATCCTTTTCATCCTATAATAACTAAAGCTGCTTTTCCAAAAGCAAATTCCCCAATGATCTGTTGTTGCCTCTGAGCAAAAGAAAACAAGTTTTTCCATGTAGATTTCTACTTGTGGGTAAATCTAAATCTGGAATAAGATGAAGAGTATGATATGTGTAAATCCTTGACTGAGTGTAAAAGGTGATAAAAAGGGTTTTACTGGCTGAAAAGAATGATTAACACTAGATCTGCCAGGGGTCGCTGTATACCTTAAACAGCCTAAAGGTTAAATTTTTATCAGGCTGCATTGATTTCAAGGTACAAGCAGCACCGCCAGCATCTTAATAATGGTTATTTTTCAAAACACACTGTAGTTTTGACAGGATAAACTTTACCTGACTTCTTATAGGAATATTTTAGTAACACTACAGGCAGCTGTGTGTCTCTATGATCCTCTCGCTCTTCGGTGACTACACATTGCTACTCGTCACTTTGATCATGAAGGTGACACTACAGAGTATGTTACAATATGCAGAATCGAGTATTTATAGTGTATAGTTTAGACAATATTAGAGATTTAAGAAGAAACTGACCATCAGACGCTCCTTCACTCAAAGTATTAAACAAGAAGTAAAAGTCAAAAACTGGGGCACAAAGTTACACATAACTATAACTCTCATGCATCCCGCTTTAAACATTCTCCTAACTTTCCCCCATCGCCATTGTTTTTTCTAAATGTTAATACATTGCTCTCATCCTAAATGACAGCAAATTTAATCTGAAAACCACTACTAATTGGCGTTAAATATATATTATGCTATAATGTACAGATTAATGCTGTTAAATTACATAACATCTGACATGTTGTAAACATCAGTCAGGTTCTGAAATCTACAGCATAAGTCAATGTATTTTTCTATTTTATCAACTGATAAAAACAAGATGTTACTGGCAAAGATAACCATGCATATTAGAGAGTGATGTGTATGGAGTAATTGAACTATACACAGCTTTTATTTGTTTTGATATCTGCATTATATATTGGCCATCCGCCGCACTGCTCTGTGAATATCTGCATCAGCCATTGAAAAACCAACATGTACAAAAAGGGCTAAAATATTTAAACATCAGTCTTGAATTTATGCTCTTTTTGCCTTAGAACCACAAAATTTATACTATTTATACTTTATACTGTGGAATTTCTTATCGAGTTCTACACAGATAGTTATGATGGCACGCTTTCTATCCAATAAAAGGCAATTTATGTGTATTTACTGCTCCATATATCCCTGATTGCACAGTGACAGGTTCATTTGTGTTTTCTTAAAACTCCTCTCATTTCACTATCAGAGAGCATATCCAACACTCATGAAGTACTCACAGGATCCAGCATGAAGAAGTTGAGGCCGGCACCAGTGCTGATGGCCACGAGGGTGGCACTGCCATACAGAGTGTATCCTGCACAGACAATGTTCTTGCCCTGCTGCAGGGCATCTTTCTCTGTGGGCTCTCCCTCCGTTACCTGAACAACCAGAGCCCGGGGGAAGAAATAAACCAGCAAAGAAGAAAATATTAACAGTGGTATCCTACACACAGGAGTACAAGGACTGTTTGCAATTGTTTACACCAAAAGGCTTCAACAAACAACAACAGTTCTGGTGATAAAAGGGAAAAACAATCTGATATAACTGAGAGTTACAAAATAACCAAAAATAATTGAGTATATTGTCTGAGAAAGTTGGATTTCTACTTGGTTGGCCAATAAAACACTTGTGCAAATGACTCTCTTATGATGCAGTTTAGCAGCAGAAACCTAAATTAACTGGACAGCAGTGCCCCCTTGTGTCTGCAGAGCATTACTGGACTTCCAAGCTGTGTATCCACACTCTAAATATCCTGATAAATAACCGTTCTGACACGTATGTTAATAAAAGTATTTGCTAGTTTAGGGTATTTCTCCTTCTTTTGTACATGGAACTGCAGAAATGTATCAGTAAAGATGCATAAAATGTAACCAGTCCTTTTGAATTCAGTAAATACATCCTGAGCCGCAATCATATAATCAGTTTACATCGACATTTAAAAGACAGCACAGAACATGCTTTACCTGATAATATGGAATAAGCCTCATAAACTCTAACCACGTTTTAACTTATTACTTAAAAACAATAAATATGAACACTTAAGAGATATCAGAATATTATTTTCAGTGCCTGTATGGTTTGTGTATCTTTGCAGAGGTCAGACTCACCCGTTTGTAGATGGCAAATATGGTGCCGATAGAAGCCAAACAGTCGATGTTACTGGAGCCGTCCAGAGGGTCAAAACAGACCACGTACTTTCCCTGTGAAGAAATTAAATCCAAGAAGTTATTAAGAATTATGAAATAGTAGGGTGAACACAGGTGTTAGCAATGACACTAATTAAGGTCCAGTTCCAGCAGCACCCTGAGTCTGTTTGATCTGAATGTTAATCTTGATTAGTATAATTACTAACACCTGTGTTTCATGTCAGAATAGCTGCTCTTTAGTTTAGAGGTCTTCTTGTCACTCCATTATCTCTATGTAGAGCCCAGCAGTGATAATTATTTGTATTTTTTTCTATCAATGTGGCTGCTGTGAAAACAAATCTAAATATAGTAAACAGCATCCACTTGTGAGGTGTGGCTGGAGATCTGATACTAATTCACTAAGATCCTTTTTTAATCAGTTTTGAATAATTTACGGGTTGTCTAACTCAACCTGAGTCAGGAGTGTCATTCAATATGTAATATTCATTTAAAGGATTACAAGAGGACAGTGTGGTCACATGTCAGAGCAATGCTCAAGAGATTTCAAGTCTACATGAACATTTAACTAAAATGTGTAAATGTAAATGTTACTCATCAGCAAAAAAGACTATGGTAATGTATTTAGAGGCTGGTAAGACATGAACATTCAGGGGTGGGTACAGAAATGCAGCAGCCAATATGGTACCGGTTCTGTACCCCGTCAGTGCAACATACCTGAGCTGTTGGTTGAAATGATTGCTCTGATGCAGACATTACAGACACATCACAAAACTGTTAGTAAACATATAATATTTCTGCAAAAGATATATAAAATATCAAGAATACCAACTCAAAATTTGTGTAGCTGTTATTGGTACTATAAGTGTTATTTAGTTTTAAGTTATTGTAGTTGGGTTAGATTTATTCATTTATTATGTGAATTTGTAGTGCAAGTTTAAGAGTTTTGATATATTTAAGTGGACTTCACACCACTGACAGTTAAAATATTTTTTAGTTTCAAGTTCAAGTTTATCTCAGCTATAAAGAAAGGCCATTCTTTAATGTCGTGGATCGTCATTTTGTGCTATTTTTCTTTTTAAATGTATCAGTCAGACATCATTTAGGCACTAGTACCGTTTTAAAAGTATTGTTTTTAGCACTGGTATCAGAAAAAACAAACAAAACCCAACCCTGCATTTGGCTCGTGGACAAAAAAGTTAATTTTGCACCCTGCACACAAGCATCTGTTCTTCTTGAAAAGAATTAATGACATTCCTATAAACACATGCTCCAGAATAAAAGTCTCAGGATAAGAGTTCAAAATACACAAGCAGTAATTATTATTATTCAGAACGAGCAGATCTGGTGAAGTCAAAGCAACTAAATGATCCTTCCATCCTCTCAACTTTACTGGATACAGAAAAATGACCTCAGTTGTCAAACCAGGAACCTCAAAGGTTTCAGGAAAATATCAGCTTCGTAAGTAATTCTTAAATGTAACTAATACACAACTGTATGCACATACGTGCACATGTGTGAAATATTTTGCTCAGATTGTTCACTGTGATGGATCCACCTGTAATTTGGAGTAATAATCAAAACAGAAATATTTTCACTTTGGTGGCACCAAGTGGAAACAAGACGTAACTGTTTCAACTGCTGAAAGTCTGAAGGACTTCTCTACCCAGAGATCATCAGTAAACTGAGATTTGAACACATTTTTCTCCTCTCAGCAGTTTTAGTAAATGCGCCAAACTTTCTCCAAATGGAGAACACTGATTTTCTTTTGAATATCTATGAGCTAATCAGCATCACCTAATGAACTTGTGAATTATAGTTCAGGTTTATTCCAACTCAAAACTTCTGCTTAATGCATACATTATACATTAAAAACAAACCTAGTATCCACCATCATGCAGTGTTGTTGTCGTCCTCAGCAGACTAGTGTTGTTCACCACTCACCCTCTTGTCTTTGGGAGTAATGACGAGCTCCTTGTTCTCCTCAGACACCATGCAGCAGGTGCTGTAGGAGGCCTGCAGCATGTTGATGACCAGATCATTGGACAGCACGTCCAGCTTTTTCACATCATCCCCCGTCACGTTCACTGAGCCCGCCAGGCCCTGCCTGTGTGGACCAATCAGTCAGCAGCAAAGCTTTAGTCTTACATGAAGATGTATTCAGTCAGCTTATGAACATCAATTATCTTAATTTGGTTTCAAACAATGCTGATTTGTGTTTGGTTACATAACACCAGTGTGCAAGAAATTCACTGAATAACGATTCATTGTTTGTGTGCTGGCAAAGTTTCAGTAATTCTTCTTCATACTGAACATTTTCAGAGCAACATTTTATTTCAAGTCCCCCTTTTTACTACTTACAGGCAGTATACAAACATTTAATAAAGAATATATAATACTGTAAAGTAGTTATAAAGCAGATATACATTTTTATTAATTAATCTGTTGACAATTACAACTTATCCTGTGAGCATCCATCAGTGGAGGATGCTGTAAAAACAGATTATGGAAGACAATATAGGAAAAAAAAATCTGTGCACAACTAAATTAGTGTTATAACAATTATTAAACATTTGTTTGTATTAAATGTTAGTTTTTAGAACATTTTCACCGCTTTATCTTGCTGTGAGGCAGCCTTTTCCAGCAGGAAATCGCTGTTACATGAGCCAAATATCGCTCTCTCTCAAAAGCAACCAAAATGGTTGCTTTTTACCTTACAGAACATGGGAGCTGCTGGTCTACAGCTGCCTCGATCAGTCGGTTTGTTTGTTATTGTGTGACTTTGCTGCTTTAAAGGGTTAGTTTGGATTCACCAACATCACACAATAACAAGAACAAACAAACAGATCGAGGCAGCGGTAAACCAGCAACTTGCTTGTTCTGCAAGGTCAAATTCTGACAGCAAATTAAAGTGGTAAAAAATATTAGAAATACAGTGAACATTATATATATTTTTGTGGCTAAAATATGTTTTGCTGCTGATCCTGTCCACAACAGTGCATTGCTTAACTTCCAACATCAGTACTCCTGCAGCTTCTCCAAACTGGGGGTGTGTCAACCACCATCTACTGTAGGTAAGACAATGACTGTGGATAAATACCTCATACAACCCCACTAAAAAAAAACAGAGAAAACTACTCCTTTAAAGACTGGTGCCTTTTAGGTGTTTCATTCACTCTGATAGCCTCACTAGGGGCATTTAGTCCAAGCAGGCTGTGTATCCCTCTGTCATATAATGGTTAATGTAAGTTCAGGCTTTGCTTGTGCAAGGCTAAGTTCAGGAACAGGGCTATGCTTGAAGAGTCGAATCACAACCCCAGTCAGAAATCACCCTTTACAGCCCCTCAACGAATTCACATAACTCTCCAGAGCGCTGGCTTCCCTCCAAGATCAACTGCCTTGACAAAGAACCGGTTATTACGTCACTTTTCAACAAATCAAAAAAATGTTGTGAAATCACAGTTTTATCATTTTATCTGCTGCTAGACAAGAACCTGAAAAAAGCTTCACAATATTTTATCACCTCCAGATTAGAGTGTTGAAATGCACCTAAAATCACACAGAACTCACTGTCTTTCTCACAATATAGCAGCACAAAATATTCGATCATATCAGCACCGCTGGCTCTATGGTTGACTGTTGAAATCAACTTTTAAATACTCAACGAGGGACACAGCCTCAACCCTTGAATCACTCTTGGCTCCTAAATCTAACTGTGGGAGTGAAGCTAAATGTCAAACCACCTCCTTTGGCAATGCATTGAATTCTTGAACTTGCTGTTCTGCAGCTCACCTTGACCCCTGACCTCTGGGTGGAGGGTTACAAGCAATGCAAGTCTTACAAGGTTCAATAAGGTATCCTCACATTGTAACTTTTTAAAAGTCTGTTTAATCACAGGTATCTATCACTTTATCAATTAGTCAGCAATGTAATGGTGCATATGCTGTATATATCAATGGTTCCCAGTAACAAGCCTATTCCAACACCGCAGTACTTACAGGTGGGCCAGGCCTGCCTTACGCACAGCCGAGGAAATGGCTTTGATGGCCGTCAGCATGGCATTGATGAGCTGGGTCAGCTCACCAGTCGCCCCCTTAGCCTGGCGGCCGGTCTCGATGACGAACCGGGTCAGGGTCCATACGTCCGTGTCAAACGCCGACTGGTCCGACATGCTGGGCTGTGGTCCTTCTGTCCCTCGTGGCAGGCAGCAGCAGATCGGGCAGAGGACTGACAGTAAGTGAAGTGAGCGACCTCATTACCAGCCAAGTCCTTTTCATTCCCAGAGCCATGACGGAAAGCCAACCAGGGGATCTATTTGTGAGTGCAGCCTAGTGGAAGTGTGTGTGTGTGTGTGTGTGTGTGTGTGTGTGTGTGTGTGTGTGTGTGTGTGTGTGTATGTGTGTATTTGAAGATGGGTGAGGGGGTGTCAGGTGTCAGCTGGAGAGACTGGGACAGTTTAATCCTGCACAAGACAAGCACTGTTATTCATTTAGTCAAAAGACTTGCAACAAGGAACTCAAAACTTGGGTAATATGAGAGCTGTGAGGTAAATTCTCAGTATTTTAACCACATTTATTTGCACATGAACCTCAGAAAAGGAACAACTGTCTATATACAAGTTAATGTGGTGAAAAATGACGACTGATTAAAAAAACATAAGGTTAAGAAAAATTCTGCAGGACATGTTTATATCAAAACTAAATTTTGATTTTAGAAATGGAATGCACAAGCATGTACTATGCACATAATCCTGTCATCTATTTATTCATTATGCTTTATTTCACCAATGACTTACTCAGAACAACTTCTATGATTTAGTTTGAAGGGAGTTTTATTTCAGTATTTTATGCTTCTGAGCTATAAGACACTTTGGTTGAAGACTGAAGGAGATGTGAATTTAATATCAAGAGAGTAGAAGAAGACTCAGTTGCTACATATAGGTTTTAGCACAACATCAGCTCAAGTGAGCTTTAAATGTCATTAGGGCTCTGTGAGCTTCCACTGACCTTTAGTTTAAAGGTCGGCTGCTCTGGATAAAGTATCTCTTAACTGTTGTGGACAGTCGATCTCTTAACTTTTTAATTTCTACAAGACAATGAATTTATTTAAAGTCTAAGTGCTGTATTTGCTTATTCGAACCATGAATGTGAAAGGCTGCAGGTCTCGTGGAATGCTTACTTTTCTGTAAAATATTACACAGGGCTTTGTCTTATACGGGGCACAGAGTAGTGCACAACGCAGAGCAGCTGTCATTGTTAGTTTCCAACCAGCACAGTTGTCATTTTAATGCCCAACACCCATGTTGTAGCTGCAAATGTACTTGCACCCATGGGTGTGTTTGTTTTAATATGAGGTGCAGTCAGGCACATTGATATCCTGAGACAGCAGAAAGCAACCAGTCAACAACCAACCTGGTCTAAAGTCAATGGTGCAGTATTTTGCTGCTACTTAAAGGACTCATTATTCAGATAGTAAGATGTCTCTACATAGGCGAGTTCACAATGTGCAGACTGCAGTTAATCCATGCTTCATAAAAATGAAGATTCTGATCAATAGCAGCTGGGTTGCAGGTGGGTGAAATAAAGTGAAGTTTCTTTCCATTAAGACAGATGCATTTACATGAGGTACACCAGCACAACTTCATTATGCAACATTACTGCATGCATGGAAACATTTAGAATGACTGAAAGCAGCCTCTCAAGTCATGAAATCATCTTTTAAATGATGTCAAGCAGCACAAGCTTTCCAGGTGATTTGTTTATTGTGTGTTGTACTGATGTACGAGTGTTTTCTTTAACAATTTACTTTAATGATTACAGAGGCTGCTTTGTCATTTTAAAAGCTTCCATGCAGGCAGTCATGTCACTGTGGCAAATATAAATATATCTGCAACATATTTAAGGAGCAAAACTAAAAACTGTAGTTCTAAACTTGACAGAACATTAGAAACTCTCCAGAGGAAACAGGAAATAATTGTTTTCGACAGCTGTGAGGGAAGTCAGGATTTACATGCTGCTTTACTTTCACTGTATGAACTTGGACAGTGCGAGATGCTTTGAATGTGTAGAAGAACACAGAACATTAATTAACAATAGATTCTGACCGATCCTGTCAGATTTGAACAATCAATTAAGTTAAAGCTGCTGCACCTTGTGCTTAAATGCGCACAGCTTTTCTCCATCTCCATGTACCATTTAAATAGCAATGCTCCAGAGGCAAGTGCATCTTGATTGAATGATTAACAGCCTAAATATTTATGCCTAACTTTGCACCCATATTATGCACTGTTTAACTAGCTAAAGTAGGTTTAGACATGCCCTAAATGTACTTGCACCATCGTCGAAAAAAAGAGTCGATCTCTGACCTTTTCATGTTATGACAAAAATGTCACAGACGATTCTCAATGAACAGACAAACAACACATGGTGGAAAGTTGTGACGCTTTTTCACACACATTTTTCAAAATGATGAAAACACTGATTTTGTCTTTGTAGACTTCATGTGGATTTATTGACATACTTCATTATTACAAACAGTAGTTGTTCACATAATAAAGGCACTAAGTTTTGTTGCATAGAGGTTTTTGTTTGGTCCTTTACACATCTAGAATGAAGTTCATTCTCATTAAGGCACAACTGGAGGTAAAGTGAGGAGGAAAAGTCTTCAGGTTTGATTTATTCAAGTGCATTCATCTTTGTTTTTTTGGCACATTTTTGGTCTTTGGTAGTTTTTTTGAGGAATGTGTGCGTTGTATTGAGCTTATGAGCCACAATTTTCATGTTTCCACTGAACCACCTTTTTTTCTATTATCTGTCAGCTTTCTACAAACAGTACATGAATCACTCTGGCATGACAAAACCTTGCAACTCCAACTCTGGTTAATTTTGTGTTGTAACTGAGAAAATCCCTGCACATTTTTGGGCTTAAGAAACAATTTCGAAACTCCACAAAACATTACCAAAAACACATTTACATCAAGCTCAAAATGTGGCCGACGTCCTCAGTCCTGTGAAAGTGGATCGTTTGCAGATACAAGGTTTTTCGCTGGACAGTGATGGTTGTGAGAGTGAGTCGGTGCAGTCTCACTTCTTGGCATGTTTCTTGCAGATGGCGATGTACTCCAGCACGTCATCAGGGGAGCCCATGGCCACAGGAGATCGCTCGTGGATGCTTGTAGGCTGGATGTCCAGGATGCGCTCGTAGCCGGTGGAGGCCATGCCGCCCGCCTGCTCCATGATGAAGGCCATGGGGTTGCCTTCGTACAGCAACCGCAGCTTTGAGGAAGAGAGAGGGGGGTTTAGTTTATAGTCCTAATGTCAAAATTTTCAATTTAAAATGTTATTATTCATGTACAAGGCTGCCTTAGGTCAGGAAAGGTCAGTTACAGGAAAGGTTCACAATTCTTAAATTCTGTCTTAAAACAATAGTCAGTTGATCACATGAATATTGACACATTGCTCTAATCAATTCTCCTGCTAATGCTGTCCATCACTAAAAGCAGAGGTGTAGTACTGTTTGTTTCAGTATCGCGGTGCACCTGTGATGTGAGCATGAATGCAAACGCATGCTTAAATTGTGGCTCATTTCAGGTCATTTAACCACTGTTCCTATGGTTGACATACAATAGTCAACTATAACAGACCACGTGATTAAATATGGACTGACTTATGAACAGTTCTATCATGTTAAGATTATGCAGTAGCCAGTCCACATGAGCGTTCACTCTGTCCATTTATCTCTCTGCTGCAACTGTAAGTCTGCAGAAAACAACTGGAAAGAACACCTCTCACTGAAAAAAACATCTTCTGTCTGATCAGGACCATACACTTTAGTGTTGATTTGACCTTTAAGGGCTTAAAAAAACAAACAGACTAAGCAAACTGAAAATAATCTATAAAGAATGAGAATGTGATTATAAAGAATCACAAGAAATTCACTTAGATTATTTTTAAAATATTCTATTTTTATTTCAGATATTTTATATGGTCTATTTGGAATTTTTTTGCACCATACAAGTACACGCGAAATCAGCAAAAAGCCAACACATGCCAGCTAACGTAAACACAGATCTCGTACACTAACAATAGTTCAGGCGACATATTGATTTGACTGACTAGATTAAGACACTAACTCAATGCAGGCTGGCTGCATGGGCTCTAAAAATTTAACTAGTAGCTGTCTCTGTTGGGAGTTTTATTCTTTTGAAAATACTCACCATGCCCTTTCTCTCAGTCTATCCTCAGGCACATTTGTACCTTTTTAAAATGTGACAACATCATGTTTGGCTCTGTCTTGCCAATACTGGAAGGATGTGTGAAGACACAACATTGTGACACTTTCTTCGGTGTCTTCTCATGTAACAAGTGGCACGGAACAAATTCTTTTTAAAAGGAAGTTTCTCCAGAAAAATGGCTCAAAGCAAGAAAAGTAAATAAATAACGTTTCTTGAAAATGCAACTTAATTATTGGGGTTTAGGAATATTTTTAGCCACATGAAAAGACCAAAGCCAACAATGAAATGCTATTAAAAAATATTGTCTGTGTGTCCAAAGCCTGATTTACATGTAACTTACTCATCTGTGTCACAGACCTCTGTTAAACTATTAAAAACACATCAGTGAGCCACACTGTTGCACTGGATGACCTGTTCATTCATTACGCTCAACATGGACACTGTAGTTTATTTTGAGTTGGCCTCACATACACTGTACAGCTGCTGTACATAACATGCGAACATATGAAACCTGTGGCTGAAAATAATCTGGTGCTCAAGGTTCAATTCATTCATCTATACATGACAATTACATTTTCTAATAAATAGTGCCAGTTTTAAGACATTATCTAGCCTTTTTTAAAATTGTGTATTCATCACCTGTACTTAAAAATGTACGTCTTTCGTAGGAAACAATGGTGAGAACAACAGAGAGACTAGAGAAGTCAGGAAGTATTGAGAGACAGACAAACTCACTTTTCATCGGATTTTCCGACAATAACAAAAACGTGGAATATCACCAGTCTTATCCTTAAATTTTAAAAATATCCTCATGTGATCAAGCTTTAACGTTTTTATTATGGAGTTTCATGTCTTCATACAATATCCACATACTTCTGTTATTGTATTTACTAAATTTGTACCAGTCGCTTTGAGATACAGCATTTATTAGGCCTTTAAAATGTTTAATTCTCTCAATAAGGGTTCTTACCTTTCCACTGGGGTTCTTCACATTTCCCGGGTATAAAAAGATGCCTCCATACATCAGTGTTCGGTGGACGTCTGCCACCATGGAACCAATGTAACGAGCGTTGTAGGGTGCAGTGCCATCCTAAAGTCAGTTAAAATGCTGCGTTAGTAAGCTATTTAGACCTGTGCTGGACAAGATCTACATTTTAAAATACATTAAGACTAGTCAGTCTTGATAAAAACTGGCATATTTACATATGAATGTACATTGTATGTTGATTCATGTCCACTGTCCCTGATTAATAAATGCATACAAACCCCAGCAGCTCCAGTGAAGGAGTAGATTTTAACAGTAACAGAGATTATCTGGACATGATCCATTTACTTTAGCATTTGATGTCCTTGATATTAAAATTTAACAACATTACTCTGCTGGAAGCTCTCCCCACACAGGCCCTGACATCAGTGTTACCTGAGGGAACTTCTTCTTCTGCAGGTACTCTGTGACGGCGGGATCAAAGTACATTGAATAACCTTCATTCAAGCTGTAAATCTTCCCTCGCTTCTTGATCTTCACGTCTCGTTCAACCAGGATAAATTCACCGATTGACTGATGAGCAAAGAGCAGAAAATGTTGTCAGTGACATCACAGCCGTGCGATTGTTTTTTTTAAAATGCTGACACACAAAGGCCTTCAGGAGAGTACTAACTGGGTCGAGCATGAAGCAGCTGACTCCCTGGCCGGTGGAGAGCACTATCATGGTAGCGCTGCCGTAGAGGGCGTAGCCTGCCGCCACGAGGTCCCTGCCAGGCTGCAGGGCGTCCCTCTCACTGGGTTCATCGTCTGAGTTCTGAAGGAAACAGCATAAACTAATGTCAGTTTCTATAACAATGAAATAGAGAAGAATGGAATCCGTCACCCGATAGTGTGTTTTTGGTCTTTTAAACTTAAACTGCCACTGAAGAGGAATGCTTTGTCTTGGAGGGACAGTGATCATGAAAGAGGACTGTCTGGGTTTGAGTAAAGCAGACGGTGTCTCTGACCTGGATAATATAATTCTCCGGGGTAACGCTGTATTTTGGCGTGAAATTGGACAAAATCAAAGATGGTACATAGCAGCGACAACTTCAGTCTAAGTGATCTGTCCTGGCCTTCAAAAACTCAGGCTAGTTCAATGATAAGAGTCAATAAAAAAAAAAGTAGAGAAAAGAAAGAGCAGAGTTGTGATCGATTTGATCCGTGCACTTGATATGCTCAAATTCTTCAAAACATTAAAGAGTGGCCACGGCAATTTGCATTTCCACACCTGAGTCAAACCTGAAAAAAAGTGGATTAGTGCATTTTTAGTAATATGTTCTCACTCTGCCGTCACTTCGCTTTATGTTTGTAAATCAAGGACAAAGACACATTATCATGGGAATTTTAACCTGTGATGGTACCTTTTTGTAGATGGAAAAGATGGTTCCGATGGAGACAAGACAGTCGATGTTGGAGGAGCCGTCCAGAGGATCAAAGCACACAATGTATTTGCCCTGGAAGAAAAGGAAGATTGCTAAAAATAACATATGATGTCATGTCTGTTGTTAAACATGCCCTGTGGAATTTGGCATTAATCAAAATGCATGGTGTGTGTCCTGAAAAAAAAACAAAAACAAAAAAAAACAGTGACAATCAAACACAAGCTTGATCATTGCTGTGGAAGAGGTCAGTCTGAAAGTAGTTTTATAGAACAATTATTTTGACAGGAACTTAAACCCAATCTTTTTTTTTTTGAGATGAGATAACAGGAGGAAAAGATCTGCAAAAACAGACATTTACATTAACCAAGACTGGCCAAACTGGATGATCCTGTTTTAGTCTGTAAACAGGTCACACCAGAGATGAGATCCCAAATAAATGAAAGCAGGTTTTTTCAAGCCGAGTGGGAATCCTCAAATGTTATCCTCACTCACACAGATTCAGGAATAGAAAAGATCGCCCGCTTTGTTTTAACATCTAAATCCAAGTCTATTCAGTCTCTCTCCAGCGGTCACACAGACCTACTTACCCTCCTATCTGGCTCTATAATGATGGCTTTGTCGTTCTCTTCAGACACCAGCACACAGGAGGTAAAAGATGACTTGATCATGTTGATGATCAGATCATTGGACAGAATGTCCAGCTTCTTCACCTGGTCGCCCGTCACATTGGTGCTGCCAGCAATGCCATAACTGATGAGACAGAAAAGATAAAAATAGGGGGAGTCAAGGTGAAAACTCATGAAAAAGAAAACTTACATGAAAGACGTGAATCTTCTAGAATAAAATGTCAATTTTCTGTAGACTCAAAACCAGATCACAGTGAAGTGTGCACCGACAAAACACTTCTACTGAGTTTGCATGTGAGATTCAGCTTTCTGGTCGTTTTAATGTTGTGTTCCTCTGTATGTAAAAAAGGATATTGAAACAGTGGTACAGATTTGTACTGACATAAGTTTTAATGGAATAAAAATCAAACTTCACTACAGTCTCCAGTTTAGATGAAGAAATAGTAAAAAAAAAATGCAACTGATGCATGACACAGCATTTCTAAACCACAGAGGTCAGTTGGAGATTCAGTGAATTACTGCATCAACAAGTACAAGGTTTCTGCAGGTTTAAACAAGTTAAATTTAAGACCATCCAAGACCTTTTTAAGACCACTGTGACTGCATATTAAGACCTGTTAAGACTCTGAAGAGTAAAGTCTGAATTAGAAACAGTCTAATCAGTCACAAAAGTTCAACGCAAAATGTGAAAGATTTCTACTCGTGTAGGTCACTTGAAAACAATACAACAAATATGAACACAAGATTGCAGACTGTGCACCAGCGTAAATACTGTATTTTGGGAACAGGTATTTCTTTTGTGATAAGGTAGTTTATGTAAACTTTTCCTTAACAGGAAAAGATGAGATGGCATGACTGAACAGGAGGTAAAGTGGACCAACACAGGAAATACTAATGCTTGCTATTACTGCTAGTGATGTAATGACCCGTCCTTCTTTTCTAGTTTCCTTGGAGAAGGAAATAAAACTAGTAGTAAGGCAGAAATGCATGATTTCTCTTGCAAACGCTTTTCTAATGGCACTAAAGCTGCTCATAACCTAAACAAAATATATGTCGAGAATCTTGTTTGTGATAAATCAAAAAAGTTAAACTAAGTCATATGAAAGTGGGCGTGTTATTTTCAGGTATGCGCTTCCTGATTGGCGCACAGAGAACCTGAATCTCCTGCTCAGTTTATGCCAACGTGGATGCAGGAGAATCAACTTAAGTGAGCGGTACTTTTAAACACTTAAAGAACTGTGCTACACTTGCTACAACTGTGATTTTATTAAATAATATATCTTCTCTTCAGTGACAGTTGTTTACTCACAGGTGGGCGATGCCAGCTTTACGCACAGCGCAGGAGATAGCCTTCACCGCCGTGCACAGGGAGTTGAGCAGCGTCGTCAGCTCCCCGGTGCCTTTGGCCTTCCTGCCCTCCTCCATGACGAACCGGGTCACGGTGAGGACGTTGGTGTCGAAGGCTCCTTGCTCGGACATGGTGGCTGACGGTCTCCTGAAGCCTGAGAGTAGGAGCTGGAGGAAACGATGCAGGACTTAAATGCTCTGCAACGCGGAACTCGCGTGGAGGGAGTGAAGAGATGAGGGCCAATCCAGAGCAGCAGGAGAGGTGTGGCCCTGCTGCAAACACTATCCGCTTTGTACAAAACAAACTGATGAAATGATAGTGTCATCAATAGAGGGATGTGACCAGAATAATACACGCTGTGCATGTTTGAGGTCAGACTGACGTTGTGCAAGACTTTTCAACGATAGTGAGACTGAACAATTGCATCATTTTTTATTTGTGATTACATTCACATTCTTCTTGTTCATGCACAGATGAACTTTTTTTGTGGTTTCAGCTTAAATTCTAAATCTATCTATCTATCTATCTATCTATCTATCTATCTATCTATCTATCTATCTCATCCTATTTGTATCTGATCTGCTCAACCAATAAAATTATCTTTCTCTGCATTCGGATAGAATACCAGAAGTGGGCGTGGTTTGTACTTGAAGTCAGGGAAAATTGAGCAAATGTTTCATTTTCTAATCTGGCAATGCAATTGTTTTGCATACAAAGCATCAAAAGGATTTAACATTGACATACGATAAATGTGAAACATCTTCATACTGTACTTTTCATCTCTCTTTTTCTCTTTTTATATCAAACTAAACAAAGTTTCATGAGCTTGCTACCTTTTTTTTTTTAAACTATGCTAAGGTAAACATGAAGCTGACTATTGCTGAATGTTAATGAGCAACGATAAAAGAAATATTTGCTTCTATTGCAGTATTTGTGCTTTCCTGAATAACGTTCAGATTTGGGAGCAACTCTAACATATGGATACTATTGAGGGCTGTTACAGCAGCAGATTACTGCTGGAGGAAGCAGAGTTCTCCTTCTGCAAAACCTGATCATCCAGTGATGTCACAGTGATTTCCACTTGGATTTCTAGTCCCGTCTGAGTAGCCAGGGGGCATGTGAGATGAGTATTTTTGTCACCAGACGCTATTCTGTTCTGGCCAACAAAGAAATAGCTATAGGCTGGGTGGTGATACACAGCAACATGGAGAATATGTCAGAAGTTTGCATGCAGTGCACCCTGGTAAATGTATTGTGAGCATTAATCACTAACACTGACACATGAAAAGTGCCAATTTTTCCCTTTAACTAAACACCCATCAATCAAAAAACAGTCGTGTTTTACTTTACTGCACATGTAGGTGTCTTACTGTCCTGTTGGCCTGGTCTCTAATGAAAATGAGAATTAATTATCTGTGAAAAATTGTTGCCTGGTTAAATAAATTAGAAGTATGGAAGAGTGCCCAAGCAAAACATAGGCTACATCTTTTACTGTAAAGGCCCAAGTTAATCTACTTAAAAAATATCAAACCACTTTCAGTCTAACTGTTAGCCTCAACCAGTCTCTATACAAACAAATCCATTGTTTCCAAAAAGGGGTAAGGTAAACACATACTGTATATTTGTATGATTGTATGATTGTATTTGAATAGTTTTATGTATATATTGTAGTCAAAGGTCGCAGAACTTCTCAGATGTTGCAAGCAGCAATACAACAGGGTAGAAAAAGTATTATCGTCAAACTAAAGGCCTACTTTAAGTCGCAAAAGTGCTCATTATGCAAAATTTTTCATTTCAGAATGTATATTATTGGGTTATAATTATTGTTACATTAATTTGTACACATCACTTTAATTTTGAAGCTGGTAAGGGTGGAGTCCATTTTGATTACTTTATACGCTGCTGGGTAGCTTGTGATTTACAACCCATAGGATCAATAAATTTTTTATCTTAATGTTATCTATAGTTTATTATTGCAGTATTGATCTGAAAGTGATTTAAGATATAAAATAAATACAACTGAGGAAAAAAGTAAAATATTTATTTCTAAAATGCTGTGGAGAATATGCTGGCTATGAAGAACCATAAAATAGAAACATTAAACTAAACTACTAGTGCCTCAAAATGGAATTTAAATGTAGTATTTTACTGTCTGCCACTGCGTGTAGTGAAGTTAAACCACAAATAGGCTGAGACGCTTTATACTCCATTGTTCATGTCCTCCTGTTAGGCTGCTTTTAGAATAAAATGCCACCAGATGGCGGTCTTGGCCAGTCAACCCTGTTTGGGATGCTGACTCCCTTGTCCCAAGTACTGTAGATCTCTTTTGGTAGACTAGAATTATCTAAATATTTTAATTGATCACTGTATAGCTTTGCATTGTAACCTTGGGTTAAAAAACATTTGGATTTCACATGTTTATCATTATGCCTTAACTGATAATCAAAGTTGAAAAGAAAAAAAAAAGAAAGAAAAAAAGTACATAAATAAGTTTAACATTAATTTGCAATGCTTTCCACTGGATGAAAACATGTTATTGAAATTTTAAATTGTTTTGAATCCAATGACACCAAGTATTTGATATATCTCTGTGTAGTTTTTGAGATACAGCCATTTCTAAAACATGCTATTTTTAGTTGTTAATCACATAGGGATACTCATTTGATCATTTTTCACAGAAACTCTGGTGGAAATATAGTTACCTCTGACCACATGTTTAAAAACATGGATGCACTTAATGACCAGATAGACTCAAGCAAGAATTAAAACACTAAATTGATTTTCTAGTGCATTTTTAGGGAGAAATGATGAGAAATGTAACTCTATGACCATGAATTTCCATGCAAATGAATGGGGTCTCATGCGTTTGACTCTATTCTGATGAACTAATGACCTCTGTTCCTTTTTGAAGTGTATCAACCACTACAGTCTATGTAACAAACACGCCCAGACACGCACGTGCACATGGACGCACACATGTGAGATAACACAGTTCCACTGTGGACATTAATGGGTTAAGTCTCTAGACTTCTTGTTGAATGCTAACGTTAGATAAAGTGTCAAAAAACATTAACCAGCTCATACAGATTCCTTACATGGCAGCTATAATGTTTAATCGTTTTTTAAAAAGTAGAATTTTTCACCAGGAGAAATACAGAGTAAATATTCTGGATGGCAGTAAAAGTAGGCCAACCTTGCGGCAGCCAGGTAAGTTACACCTGTAGCGCTGACTGAGGCTCCTATCAGCTCTGAGCTGCCTGAGCTGAGCTCGTGTGAGCACCGACTGCGCATGTCCGCGGGTTAACAACTTGCTGTTGAAGCGGACGAGTACAAAGAGGCTGCTGGTGGTGCAGACGGGACGTGTCGTGCGCCACGGGGCTAAAGTATAAACTCGTTGAGTTTGACGTTAAGTTACAAACTTATCCAGACGATTTTCCCTCTCGAGAATTTGCCTCCAAGGACAATCAGCTGAAATAACAGCGAGGAGGAGCCGCATTCAATCCTAAAAAGAGCCTGTAGACACTCTGCGTCGGTAAGTTAAACGCTTTTCAGTCACAGAGAGCTTCTGAAAGATACAAATGTATTAATTAAATCGTCCTTAAAGTATTTAACCTTTTGGGGATGTTTTTGTGCTGACATAAGCACACAGCCTGGTTTAATTCCTTGGATGAGTTCAGTGTGTCTTCCATGCATGTTCTGGGTCAGGTGGTCCTGCAGCGAGCAGACCAGACAATCCCATGAAGCGCTGCTGGTTAAGCAGGATTATGTTTAAAGTCGTATGGTGTTTGTTGTACCTGCTCGTTGTGGTAATCTGGTGCTCTTTTTTTCCGACCAAACAAAGCCTGTTCGCGCCAGACAGGTGGAAGAAGTGTCTCACATGCTGCAGTGTGTGTGTGGGGTTGAACTTTGAGCTCCAAGTGCAGGGAAATGTGTGTTCATCACAGGAGGCGAGAATAAAGCCAGTTTATTCATTAAGATTTGACTTGTGAGCCTTATTGTGGTGGATCCTTTTTAACGGGTTTTGCTGTTGGGACAGTTTTCAGACACTGACTTTACTCTCTAATGGGATTTATTAATCCCTCACCAGTATATGACCCATCCTGAGTCATCTTTGCCATGCAGTTAACATGGGCTGCGACTAATGATTATTTTCATTATAGGCTGGGCAATATATCGATATCGTCTTAGATTTATGATATTGAGATATGGCATAAGTGTTTTCTTTTCCTGCAAAGCCACATTACAGTAAAATAAGATAATTTTCTGAATTTACCAGACTGTTCTACCTGTTCTACTATTTGTCTTTACACACTTAGTCATTATATCCACAGTACTGAAAATTATTGCTCAGATCACAGTGTTAATATTCTCTTACAATACCTGCAATATTGTTGCAATATCGATAGATACAGAAGATCTTTAGGATTTAATATGACAAAACAAGACATTTAAAGACATCAGCAGCCCTAGATTAAATGTGACAGTTGACTTTAGTTTTTGTTATTTGATAAACACTAATAAATGAAATGATTTGCACAGGAGCAAGTAAAACTTTTTCTTACAGGTCAAGTTTAGTGATTCGACAAGTTAAAAACATTAATGTTGAACCCCTTAAATATACAGTATATTGTATTTAACATAACCTAAGAATATGCAATAATATAAAGCCATATCTTCAGGTCTATTTTATTATCAATTAATCTGCTAATTATTTTCATGATAAATCAGTCAATCTTTTTTGAATTAAACTTTAGTTATAAGCACCTTTTAAAATCAATTATAAGGTGCTGTGCAGTGCAAACATTGCAGAAAATGAATAATACGATCAACAACAACAACAAAAAATAGTAAAAACTGTTCAGAACAAAAACACAATAAGAAAACAACAAAAAATAACCAATAAAAACAAGTTTAGACTTTTCCAAGACTTAATTTTCTATCATAAGCAACAAAGAAAAGCAAGTCGTCACATTTAAGAAGCTGAAACAAGCAAAAATGTTTGACATTTTTACTTAAAAAATGACTGAAATGATTAAAAATAGTTGCCAACTAATTTCCTTTTGATTGACTAATCAATTAATAAACTTGGCCTAATGTTGCAGCTCTACATTTAACAACTTGTGTCAGGTTTCTCCACAGATTTGCACGTACCAAACAGCTTCTTTATAACTTGCACAGTGCTTGACTCTTTTTAAAAGGGTCTTCATGGGCTGCTGAAGGGGAATGTCATCAACGTTCGATTGTTGCATACAGTGTAAATGAAGCCACTGTTGCTTATGTCTGGTGTCCAGCCTCCAAACCATACAACAGAGTTAATTCTTCCTTGCCTCTTCTGATTTGGCACGCCACTACCTATTTTCCCACTGTCAGAAGTTGGAGCAGGCAGATGAAAGCTCTGCAGAAGTTGTGGGTAGCTGAAGCATTTTTAGGATCAGAATAAAGGGGATATAGACCTGGATGGTGGTCCCTATTGTGCTGTAAAAGAGCTGGGATCAAATGGAGGGCTCTTCATCTTCTGCTGGGCTCAGAGGCTTTTCCACCTTTTCTTTAGAGATAAAGCACTGAATTGATATGTCAAGAGGAAGAATATGAGCTCTGTGACAGAGGTTTAATGAAATTCTTTGGCTTCCAGTGTGGCACTTTTGGCATATCCCTGAATCCATTTTTCTACACTTGGGTATAATAAGAATAGAGATTATAAACAGCGCTTTCATCCAGGAGACCAAACAAAGCCTTCTTTCAGACATAAAAGTACCAACCTGGTGTGGCTTCGGTGAACCTGGTGATCTTTTGTACCGTCACTTTGGGAAAATATCATCTTTTCATTAAATTACTAAAAAAAATTATTTCATGATTCTATACCTGTGTCCAACTTATAATTCAGTATATAATATAATTCAATGTTTAAGACAATTTGGCTGCTTTTTTTGATATAAATACCCTGTCTTCTGATCTAGATGAGTCATCAGACTCACCAAAGTCCTAAAATCTAAATCCACAGCTTTTAGGCATGTGGATGAGCTTAAACACACCAAATTCTTTGCACGAAATGACACTGAACACACGTAGGAAAACATATTTTCACAGGCGGGTGTAATTAAGATGAATCAACATCTCTCTACAGCAGTTTCATGATCATAGGCAGTGATGTTGATAGGTTTTCAATGTAGTGAGTCCCCGGGACCCACAGGTGGTGATTTGAGTGGGTCCCTGGGAAATTCAATGGGTCCCCAATAAAAAAATGTATTTCTTTCTATTT
>JAJHUR010115864.1:27673-41447 GCA_027495735.1 Lutjanus campechanus | reverse complement strand
GTTGTCAAAATTAGATTTGCACGTTAACTAAAATCACAGTTTATACAAGATTCTGCATACAAAACTATTCAAAAAGATACATTTTCTGTCCCCTATCAAAATGAGTAGGTTTAAGTAGTAGGCTTAACATTAATGAATAATTTTGAGTATGTATAAGCCGACTATGTTGGGTTGTTAAAAAACAAAAGAAAAAATGTCATGCCTATACTAGAAAAGAGACATTTACCAAAGGTAAAGGCTCTTAAAATGGAAACAGTTGTAACTGATTTTAAAACTTTGGAATTAATCACTTATTCTTTAAGCATACGTGTGCATGTATGTGGATCAGCTTTTTATAAATACAAGTGGGGGGGTTCCAAGGAAAACAGGTTGGGAACCACTTGCGTAACAATAAATAAACAATAAATGTGTTCATGAATTTCATGAAAAATAAGCAATTTTCTCTGCTCTGAAACACTGGGGGTGTGTCCACTCCACTGTCTCACTGTCAAACACCACTACAACATGAAAACCACCTGAAACATGGCCGTCTAACAGCTTCATTGGATAGGCATGTCTGAGTCACAGAGCCAGAGGACGGTGACAGGATGGTAGTTTGTTTTCTTCTGTGTCGGGTTGTTGGAACTGAAGTGAGCTGAAGTGAACTGCTGGGCTGATTTGGCCTGAGAGAGTCACTGAAGGTATGTTTGTAACTGACTGTTAGGGAGGGGGAGGGGGAGGGGGAGGGGGAGGGGAGGAGATGGGAGGTGGGAGGCAGTGTTGTGTGTGTGTTGGTTTGTGGGGCTTATATTGTATTGGGGGACCATGGCTCCGACACATCACCGAGCCATGTTTCAGGTCCGTCCAAAAAATCCTGAACACAGAAATGGTGAACAAAAGTTTAACGGTCTAACTCCACAGTTCAATAATACATAGTTCTGAGTGTTTTAACATTTTCAGTAACTATGCTCTTACATTTATAATGTGTTTAGAAGAAAAACTCCCTTTTTCCTTTACCCTGACTTTAATGTAACCTTACGTTATGTATTGTAATAGTTTGGGCCACCACATGTCCTGCTTTTCTCAATACGATTTTGCTAATCTAAAACTCATATTTCTGAAAATACAAAAAATTGTTTGACATTTGCTCATATTGTAAAAGACATTCTGAGGACAAATACGAGCTGAAACAAACAGGAGCGTCTCTTTAGAACAATGTACCTCTGTCACAACAGTCAACATCTACATTATCATTACTCAAAAAAAATCTGAAAAGTTCTCTAACCAGCCAAGATTTATAACACTTCTTGGATTTCATTGTGATGCATCACTACTTGTGCACATATAATTTTATGTAACGTTTTGTATGACTATTGTTATTCATATAGGAGAGGGAACTGTATGTATATGCAAATAAACCAAATTAAAACTAAAACTAAACTTACTGGGGTACATTGCCACTTATGCTGAACACCTCACCTGCTCTGATCAACACTCCACCAGTTCTTTTGGAAAATCTTGTTCAACACTGTGCATCACCATTCGTAGAAGAACATCATGTGGAGCTCAGTCTGGAGGATGGCAAGAGTGTTCAAAGGGAAAGCTATTTCACTGTGCATTTAGTATACTGATATCGTCTTACAGCAGAGACTGATTTAATCATTAAAGCTTTGTGCTTTTTGTACTCATAATCTTTCAAAGTAAATCTACTTAATGCTTTGAATTCAGTTTTTCTATTTATTTTGTATTTGCTTCCAAATCTGTTTAACAGCCCTGAGGTTGCAGCTGAAGGAATGAGGCTGAAATTGTCATATACGCCATAATAATACATCCAAGCAACACATCAATTTAATGGAATACATGAATGTAATTATAGTCAGAGCTACTCACGCTGTAATGATTAGCTACTGATGTAAGCTTATTAACTGTTGCATTCACACAGTCAGCAATTTTTTTGCCAGCTGTTCTGCATTCGGCAGCTGCAACTGTGTTGATTTTAGCCTGGATTATGTGTTTAACTTCTTTGTCTAATATTACGGTTTGCTCTTTGTTTGTAAAATATGCCACTCTGCTGCCAGTAGACTTGTCCATGTTTGCACGGACAGATTGGTTGACTTACTGAGTTGATGTCCACTGTTGTGTGACATCAAGCCAGCTAACATGAAGATATCCTGGGTATTTTGAATGTGCTTCACAGTACAGGCCTCTGGTCTGGCACAGTTGCGTTTGTGTAAAGCTCATGTCAAGAGGTACAACTGGGAGACTACGCACATGGCTACAGAATTACCTCCAAGGAAGATCCATCAGAGTTGTCTCAGTCTTTGACAACACACCCCATCAAGGCACCAGTGCCTCAAAGATCCACTCTGTGTCCATTATCATTCTCCATCTTCATATGATATGATATTCACATGAGGTTGTGGAACAATGTGGAAACAACATGTTTCTCTAAACAGATGATTCCACTATTATTGAAATATCATCAAATGGGTCTGAGATGGTGCCAAGCCTAAACAAAGACCTGTCATTAGAAAGTGGTCTGAGGCCTTATGGGTCATCTTCGAGCCCAGTACGTGCAATGCAATGATCCTGTTCAGGAAGAGGAATCCATCATGCCCTGATCCCTTCTTTGGGAGCAGATGGAAGTTCTAGGACTATGCATGGACAGCAAACTCCAGCCATCTGTCCTACATCTCCAAATGTGCTGGACAATGTCTCAGACCTTTGTGGAAGCTGGCCAACAAGCCTGATCCTAAAAGGCAGAGCCAACGTCTACAAAACCCAGCCGAGGAGTGTCATGGAGTACTCTTGCTTTGCCTGAATGAATGCCTCACAACTCACTCTTAGTCAGCCAGATATCACCCAGAAAAAGGCAATAAAGGTCATTGATGTTGATGAAGACTGTGCCCCAGAGGATTATGCATCACCAAGCTGAGCCATCGCAGAACAGTTTCTGCAACAACTGCTCTTTTTGTGGATGCTTACTCCAAACTGTCCAGCAGGCTTTAAATCACTGCTCCCCTCAGCTCATGTCCCAAGTTGAACCACCTGGAGGTTTCCACCACCTTGTCAATTCCCAGAACTCACACTGAATGCCTTGACAGGCGCTATCCCCTACTGCTGTAACAACATGGAACAGCCTCCCCCCTGCTGTTGTTGGAGACATCACATCAAGAAGCGTTCATGCCTTCAAGAAGAAATGGAATAAACACCTCCTCAGCGTGAGACTCCAATTCTAAAGCTCAAGGACTTCAAACAAATCAGCTTCATATATATTCCTGAGTAGCTGCAGATCAGCGATAGGCTCTCTGAATGGTATTCATGAAGCTTGTACCTGCAAAAGCAAAATTTTTAAAAAGTATATTACAGTATCAACTCTTTACAGGTTTTCTGAAGCCAGAGCTATGTCCCAAATATGTCAAAACTGATGCTAAGCAGGATTTGAGTGACGATTACACCAGGAAAATGTCACAAATGAGTATCCTCAAACCAACAGCCACGTGAAATGATGCTAATATGCTCGCAATGACACTGTTAGCATACTGATGTTTATCAGTTATAATGCTTCCCATTGTAACCATCTTAAATCGTGTGCTTTTGCAGGTATTTGGTCATAAACCAAAGGACTGGATATATTGAGAATTTGAGCTGATCATGGAAAAGTCCAGAGAAATTAGGATACGTCATCTAGAAAATGTGAAGACAGTAAGGGTGACCAGAGCCCAACAAAACAAATGTGGGACAAAGATTATGTTTGTTTGGGACAATGTGGGATACATGAATATATTTATATATTGTCTATCTAACATTTCTATTCTGCACCTTGGCTTATAGCATCTCTATGCTTTACCCTCAGGGTAGTACAGAAGAGAACATAGATAAGGACTTCCCCAGTCTTTGTTGTAGCTGTATATCTTTTTTTGATATTCTTCCTAAATCTGCATAGCTTACTGTATGCTTTTCTGGTGATAGCTTCCCTACTTTCATGACAGTAATTGTATAGATTTTAGAAAAGCGTGTGTCCTAGTGGTTGGACTTATGAAAACTAGAGCCAAAAAAAAAGAAAAATGTGGGACATCATCTCAATAAGTGGGACGGAGGGATGAAAGATAAAAATGCTGTGCAGTCCCACATGAAGTGGGACACCTGGTCACCCCAGTGCCAGTCAGACTCATACTGTAGATGTTCACAGGACAACTTTGATAAACGGCAGTGATGGACTGATCAGCTAACCAACCAACTATCATTTCTGGAGCAGACAGGTGTGACAAACCAAAAAGGAAAAACTGACATTGCAAAGTCTCAACTTGTCTTTTAGCTTACATATGACATCATTTTCTGATTATACAAAATGGTCAAGTACATTGATTTCTTTCTTTTATTTCTATCAAATACTGACACTTTGTCACAGACTTCAGCATTTCATACAGACGCACAAGGTACCTGTGACACATCAGATGACTCACCCAAGAGACTGGGGTCTGGGTCCCTGTGTGAAACCAAGTTATTTAAGTTTTAAGTTACATAATGTTAAGCGTGTCACATAATGTACTTCAGTTATGATGGCTTACTTAACATAACATACTTAGTCAATACAAGGAGTTTTAAACTGTGAAAAAGTCTCAATTTAATACTAATGCTTCTGTATGACCTACAGAAGCAACCAAGACCATCAGTGAGAAGACTGGCTGTTTCCATTTAGTTGTTCTTAATGCCTGCCACTGGGTCAGACAAATAAACCTGTGTTGACAAAGTTAAAAAGAAGCACAGACTTATATTTTGTGGTTATGGAGGAAACACTACTGCTTTTGTCCATAGGGGACACCAAATTCAACACAATATTTAAGTTTTTTTGTAGCTACTTTAACCCAAACCATGATCTTCTCCTAAACCTTACAAAAGTAGTTTTAAAAGGAAATTTTCATGTGAAATGTGGAAAAATGGATCATTTTGGTAGCAAAACTCAGTAGTATGGATATACACAAAGAAATACAAAGTGTTATTTTTTAGCCAAATGAAACATTCACCAATACTGAAAACAATATTCACTCACTGAAAGGAATTTTCGCATGAAACCCTATTGTTCATGTAGTTTTAGTGCATTACCTGAATGTACAAAACCAACCCCACACTTGTGTAATCAGTGGAACCAGGACTATCTTTAGACGGCCTATGCCTTCTGTAATCACACTGTACTGTATGAGCTGCAGTCTGCAGAAGGTGTTACAGATGGCTGAAAATATAAAGCAAACAGACACAACAGTGGTCCTAAACACATTTTAAATACGTACTGTAACAAAATGCTGTCGGGTGAATGTATATGTCTGAATAAAGCATTGTAAAGCTTTAAAGGAATGTGGGAGAACTGAGAAAAAATGCAAAACTCTCTGAAACAACAGAACAATCTGGCGTATATCCTACAGCAGGCCATATGGTGTAGTCCGAGTCTAAAGCACTGAAGAACAGTCAGTCATTGTCTTTGCAGTGCTGATATGATACAGTCAATAGTCAGAACACTTTGTGTCATACTTGCTGTTTCACACTGAAGTGTTTGTATTGTAGAAAATTGGCAGATACGCCTGGCCCTCCTCCCATTCAGACAGATTTCCACCCACTCTGCTCCGCGTTAGGACTGTACGGTATATTTTCTCTAAACGAAGAAGAAACAACTGGACTGAAAGCTTTTGATGATAAGGAAGATGTGTCTGCTGAACTTCCAGCAGGACTTGTAGGTTTAATTTACCGTACACTCCATCACACGTTTCATCAAAATGTTGCTTTTTCTTTACACTGTATGAAACGCTTCTCTCTCAGGTCATGAAATCCCTGCAACACCTGAAGGCAGCAGGATATCGAGCCAGTGCACAGTGCTGTTACGCATGGCCGCTCGCCGTGTTTACCTTCATTAAATCACCTGAAAAACGACACAAGCTGCAACATTATAACCACACAGACCTCTATAAACATCAGACTTGTCGTGTTGACTGTACATTTTGCTTTTTTTTTAATGAAGGAGACATCCAGTTTCTCGTGTCTTTTCTTTCCAACTTTGTTTTTATCCTTGAAACACATTGTAGTACAAACACTGCTGTGTAACATGAATTACTAAAATAGCATCGGGCCAATGTGATCATCATCAATCCATGTCTTTAGTTTTAATTCTAATCATTGTTACCTGATTGAACATGAGACTCATCTGTCTTTGGGTGCAGATTTGTGCTCATGTGTTCATGTTAGGACTGAACAATTAATCAAATTTTTTTTCAAAATCACAATATGGTGTACGGCAATTTTCAGACCGCAGGTGTGATATTTGTCAAAGGCAATTTTTTTTTGTCAAAATACTATTTTAAATGAATCACTGTCATGCTGCAGAGACGTCATAGCCTACACATCAGATTCTACGGACTCAAGAAAACATATTTGTTTGGTACACATCCTTGCAAAAATAAAAAATCACACATCATAATGATATGTTTTATATAAAAATGGGACTAATGATGTGAAAATTAGCATTCTTCCTACTGTTGCAAATTATATTACAATTGCAATATCAATCAGAATAACTGCAATTAGATATTTTTTCAAAATCGTTCAGCCCTAGTTCATGTCATGATACCATCCAGACATGACGGACGTTTCCTGAGGTAAATCTTTCCGTTTGCTGAGCTGTTGTTTGGCTGCTGTGTATAACGGTGACTGGTTCTGCTGTTTCAGAGGTGAACAAAGAACAAAATGGGACAGGACCAGGACATGACCATGAAAGACAGGAGAAACCTGGGAAAAACTGGAATTTTGGCAGGCATGCTTTGGCACTCATGGCTAAATTCCACCAGGCATGCCAACATCATGTTACAGCCGCGCCGCAGCAGCCGGAGCTGATCGCAGCCAGTGTACACAATGCTGATTTGATGATGATTCCACCAGCAGTGCCTTGGATTGTCCCAGAGGGAGCTCTCCACTCTGCTCCGAAAACACAAAGAGTTTGTTTTTGACGGATGCCATGTCAATCAGCACAACACTGCAGAGCAGAGAGAATCCAGTCAATTTTCAAAATAAAAGACCCCGGGTAGACTTCTGATCATAAAAACAAACAGAAAAGAAAGCATTTAACCACGTAGTGTATTTATCCATGGTAGAAGAAACACAAAGAGCAAGGAAAGATTACCAAATCAACAAAATTTGAGTATCAGGTGGGCAAAATATCTGAAATGCTGCTGGTGGGGGCTGCAGACATTTGGAGGACAGATTGAAACCGTGGCTCAGACATGCCATGCCTAGTGGAATCAACCAGTCACAGTACCTGGGTTAAGGTTAGGAAAAGATCTTGGTTTTGGAAATACTGGAAAAGTAAAGTATGTTGGATGTACAGTATATTAAGAGCTTTTTGGAAGCTAATCATAATTCTAATTTTAAAAGGTGAAATAATTTCACTATGTATAAGTTAAAAATGAATATATACACATATTTATCTCAGAGACCTTCACAGATGCTTTGAAATCCCAGCAGGGACCACCAGAGGTCCACTGACCCTCGGTTGGGAAACAGTGGTACAGACAAACCTTGCTCAGCTACTTGGGATGCAGCAGTATTACTGCTCTGAGTAACAGACGTAGCAAGAAGCAGACACTTTGCACCTATGCATTTTTCTCTCTGACTTATAAGAGCTGCAATTGCTCTGCAATGAAATTAGGCTACACTCACTTTCCAAATTGTCTCTGCCTGAACAAATCACCTTTCCACCTCCTCCTGGGCTTGGGAATCTTCGGGGGTTTCATGACTAATGGAAACGGGCATGAAGAGAAGCCCCGGTCTGATTTTATTCTCTTCATTGTGCTGAAGTCCCTCTCACAGGCAGCAGATGCCAGTGATCATCGGGAGGCGTTGAAATTAGTCTTCCCGCTGGGTGTCCGAGAGTAAATCTGTTCCCTGCAAGTTTAGTCTTTATCCTATTGGAAGCATCTTGTTGATCACCTGAGTAGTATTCCATTCCTGGTGAGGATCCTTTGGGCAGTCACAGGTCATGTGTTCCATAAGGGCCTTATTGTGCAAAGTGATCGATCAGTATCAAGATGTATGTGGCCAACCAGGTCTTCTGAACTCCAGGTCTCTCTCCTGGGTCCAAGAAGCTGCACGCTGCCTCTTACAGTCAATATATAATAATACATTAAATGTGACCAACTGTTTTCAATGTTTAATGTGGAATGTGACCTTCCTCATGTGTTTGCTTTACTAATTGCTGATGTTATTTCTTGTGTTTGCTGAGGCGAAGACAGATTTCCACCACTGTAACTGAAAAACACTGTAGTGTGGCACAAGGTAGGCATTTAACCCTGTAATGCTGTCTGCATCATATTTGATAACAGTATCAGTATGATCAATAACTTCCTGAAAAATCTGTCGTATCAATCTGAGACATATCTTCTGCCCCCTTGTGGATTATCAGTGCACTGCAGGCAGCAGCTGCCAACCTGTGGGTGCAAAATCCAACATGGCTGCCGTCACATGCTAATTTTGAAAATGTTACTGTAAACTGACATTCAAATTACTTCTAATATTACAATATAAATATTTACTCAAGTGAAACAACCTATAATTACTTAATATTTTGACCCCTATTGTACAGTAAAATCATGTTGAACGTGTGCATCTAATATGACACAGACGCTACATAAGATCATTTATCTTGGATCCCTCAATTATTGTTTAATTTCATGATGCAGTCTGCATGATTCCACCACAATCACAAATACACTAAAACAAATTAATTTAAGAATGAAATGTCATCTTAAGATAAATTTCAGTGGAACTTTAGACATTTATATGCATTTTTACATGTGCATGTGCAGCCTGCTAACATTATAATCACTTGTGTGTTGCGAACAAATTCCTGGGTTATGATAATTGTATGTTACATTGACCAATTCGGTTGACATTGACTGAGCTGTTTTTGCTGCCAAAAGATGAAATAAAAACTTTCCTGTTTAGAAAAAAAAGAACCAAACTAATTGAAATGTACAGTACAAGATTTTTCAAAAGAAATACACAATACTTGTAATTGTCTATGAAATAAAAATGATTGTGATCAATGAATTTTCATAAATCCCCAACATATCAAGTATGATGCAAACAAAACATCATATATAAAAATGATAGGGTTTTTTTTTCTTTAGATTTTGTGAAAAGCTCCAATAAACACTTCAAGTATAAAAAAAAATAGAATTTCCTGGCAGTTATTTCATGTGTCAGGCTTTACAGGGTAAAAAGGAATATCTAAAGGTGCTATAAATCAAGTAGTTTCTTCTGACATTTACATGTCTTTTAACATTCAACAGAAGCCTATCATTAAAATCCAGACTAAAGCATGGTGTAAACCAGTGAGGCAATATAAATGATTGACAGCTGATATGAATTACTCATAAGTACAACTTGAGTGCAGTAATCAGTTTATTCACACTGACATATTAAATTTACTGACAGTTTCTGTTCCCTACTCAGACAGGTACCATTTGTCAAAAAGTGCCTCCACTATATACAAGTGTCAGGTCAACTAACAAATAACTTCATAGAAAGTAGGTCTGAACAAGTTATCAGAATACTATTCAGCAGACTCCAAACATCAAGCTATAATATTTAACATTCTGCATTAAACTATCTAAAAACATGAGACATATTACAGACTTTGTTGAGTTGTGTACTTGCATACCCAGAGAAAGCCGTAATTTATTCATAGTCATTAATAAGGTGCTAGTTTCTATAACTTCCGTGAAAAGATGGGATGTCGGATACGTCAGAGAGTGAGGAAGGACGTTGGCGAACGTGACTAAACGCACCCTCACTCAAACTTAATACATGCCGCCCAAATGGAAACAACACAAGGATGTGTATACATTTCCCTGACTTTGATGAAATACTCTTTCTAGAAAAAAGGCTCATACTAGTGAGCAGAGCCAGTGCAGCATGAAGTTGGTATTAACCTAGGAGAGCTAACTGCAGCAATTACCATGTTTCATTTACTTTCATTCGGTTTCTATTCCCTGCTTCGACAGCTACAATAAATCAAAAACAGGCTCTACTATACACAACTGTGAGGTCAGGTAACAAATTAGTTCTGAATAACTGATCAAAATACTGTCAAAGTCACAGTTTGGCCGAGTGGAATACACAAAAAAGTCAGAGGAGCTTCAGTAGTTTGATGAAGGTAAAACAGCAGACAGAATATCATTATAACTGAAGTGTTGTGGTGCCCTGCAGCCCATAGATTATATTCTCCAGACTTAAGATACAATTTAGACAAATAGAAATGACACAAGGATGTATATACATATCCATGAATTTGATGCAATATTCTTTCTAGGAGACTTGTATTAAATGAGCAGAGCAGCGCAGCAGAAAGTTGACATGAACCTTTAAGAGATGAATGTGGTGATTACCATTTTGTTTAGCAAAACACCTCAAAAACTTATTTAGATCCAAAGTTTGACTCAGTGCTGGCTAAATAATTTACTGGTAACCCAGCAATTTTTAATATATGATTAAAACGTCATCGAGCAGTTTGGTTGCTAAGAGTCGCATGAGGGCCAATTTGAGTAATTAGCATAATGAGCTAATTAATTGCCAAAAACTGAAAATGGCTATGATTTGGCTTCTGGTTAACTTAGAAAGGTGATCTAAGAGCCTAAGAGAAGGTTTGTGGTGTCCAGAACTTTAAAAAAGATGGTTCTAAAATTGTGGTCCAAGGACCACCAGGAGTCTGTGGCACTCTGCACTCTGATTTTTTATATGTATATGATAATCTAAATTAATAAACCTGAAAACTTTTTACGGGCCCCTTGCCAGGGTACCATGGGTGCCTGGGGGTCCCAGACCACTATTTGAGAACCACTGGACTAGCAAGAACATCACAAACACAGACCAAGAATTTCAGATCACCTTTCCTAGTTATCAAGAAGCAAATCATAGCCATCTACAGTTTTTGGCAATTAATTAGCTCATTATTTTAATTATTGAAATTGCCCAACATGCAGCTCTTAGCAACCAAGTTCAGTTTCATCCACTGAGCCTTTAGATGACATTTCAATCATAAATAGCCAATAGCCAAACTTGATCATCTATTCTCTGTCATAGTAGATCACAAATAATTCTTTATGATCCCAAGAGTTGAAAAACTCATAAGACCTGGAATGGGCCCAAAAATTGTGCAATTCCATCAGTGTTCAAACTCTCTTTTTCATTCTGTCTAATACCCTCTGTGTCTGATGAAACTCATGTTTAAGATCTTCAGTGTTTGACTGGCCAGTAGGAGTTTGGCGGGCACGCTCCGCTGTGCAACTTTGTTTCAGCTTTTTCCACACAGCAGGTCAGAGACCGACGGCTCGTGCTGTATTGTGACTTTGAGAACTGATGCATGCACATACACAGAAGACTAGACTTTACCGACATCTCTGAGTAGGCATACTCAGCCCTCAATGAAAAAATATTTCTCATTTGGATTTACATAAATCATGTAAGTGAAACAAAATGAAAACAGCAAAAGCCTTGACTTTATCTTTATGAACTTATGTACTTTCAAATTACAGACCAGTGTCCTTACTCCCACAATTATGGAAAAATACTAAAAAATAAATAAAAGTCTTCTACATGAGATTAAATGAATTTGTCACAAAAATGGTGTGCTATATGAACAGCAATATGTGTTCTACTACTTCAGTTACATTAACTGAGTTTGTTGAGGAAATAACAACTGCATTAGAAGATAAAGAATATGTGACAGGAGTATTCCTAGATCTCAAAACAGCATCTGACACTGTCGACCGCTACTGGTTAATGAAACAAAAACAACAAAAATATGGAATATAGGGGTGGCACTCTGCTGTTATACCACTACATCCAAATAAATTACTCTGAAGCACAACTACTGACGGTAACCTGTGGCGTTCCCCAGGGCTCAGTGTTAGGACCATTGCTATTCAGATTATACATTCATAGCTTATGTGAGGTCTCTACAGTACAAAAGTGTCATCTGCAAATAATATTATTCGCAGTTGACACAAATTTATTTTGTAGTGGACTGGATTTGGAAGAGCTTTTGGATGTAATGGAAAAAGAACTGAAAATGCTTGAGTGAGTTGGTTTGATCTGATCGTAAAAAATTAACACTGAATTTAAGCACAACTAAATTTATAATCTTTGGAAACTGCTAACGGACTCAAAGAAAAAAACTCATGATAAATAAGTCATAGTAGATTACTAGAACTATGCTGGAAGCTACATATGAATTATATCAAAGCTAAAATATCAAAATCAATTGCACTATTACACACAGTTAAAGATATATTAAATCATTCTTTATTCATTATACCTTATATTCTTTTGTCTTACTTCAGTACATGAGCCACTGTGTTGAAGTGTGGGGAAAATACTCAGCTAATCATTAACCCAACATTCATCCTTCAAAAAGAATTGTAAATAAAACCACCTGCAGAGAACCAACCAACCCACTCTTTATCAAACTAAAAGCACTAAAATTTAAAGACCTCGTTGACTTCAAAACAAGTCAAATTATTTCAAATGAGAGAAAGTCAACGTGATCTGAGAGAATGTTTCATGGTCAAGAGGCAAACAGTGAGGACCAACAATAAAAGCCATTGTGTTACAGTCACAGGAGTTATTCTGTGGAATAACTGAACGAAAACAAGAACACTGAGTAAATTTAAAACATACTGAATGCAAATATGATGGATGATTGAGGACAGGAACTAGCAAAGTACTGTAAGAAAAGAGGACAGGATGCATAATTGATTCTGAATTGTGCAGTTTTGTTTACTCTATTCTGATTATTTCCTCTTGATGTATTATGAATGTTAACATTTCAGTGAGTTGTGATTGGTGAAAATTGTGGCAAAAAGTGGAAATACTCAAGTATTTCAGTTTCAGTTTATGATGATGAACTATAAACAAAGGGGTAGGACTTGTTACATCTTTTTTTGTTTGTTTTTTGTGTTTTTTTTTGGGGGGGGGGGCTTTTTCACTTTATTGGATAGGATAGCTGAAGAGCAAACAGGAAGGGGGTAGAGTGAGAGGGGATGACACGTAGCAAAGGGCCACAGGTGGGAGTCGAACCAGTGGCCACTACAGAAGACTAACAGCCTCCTGTCATTTTTGTTGTGTGTCTTCTAAGTCATTTTCATCGTGTTATGTCTCTTACATAGTTTTTTTTCTTTTCGTGTTTGTCTTTTAAGTCTTTTCGACTTGCTACGTCTTTTAAGACATTTTTTGTCAAAAGCTGTAAATAACATGTCACAGCAGTGTTGGAGCAGGAATGCTTGGGGTGTTATTGGGGTCAAAATGTAGAGAAAGGTCCTGAATTTCTAAAAAGAAAAATGTAAAACTGCATTCAAGTGCTGTCCTTCAAACGAAGTCTGAAAAACTGGATGAGACACCATGTCAAACACATCTGGGAGAAGTGCAGCCCAGAACATTAACGGCTGACGTGAGAAAGGAAACACTCTCTAAAGGCCAAGAACTAGAGTTTTACACAAACACAAGCACTGTGGGATGAGGACAATGTTTTGGTGCAGAACTCGCACAATAAATGAGGAGTATGTAAATGAGGGGGTGAGAGGTCAGGTTTGAAAAGACTGTGTTTTCTTAGTTAATAGTCCAGCTGTCAGTCTGTCCCATATTTTACACTGTTTTTGTTTCTAATTAAGAGTAATCCCTCCTCTTAATTAGCTCCAAACTCAGTGGGAATGAAAGGCCACTGTGCTTATATATACAGTAGTTGTCTAAAAAT
>JAJHUR010115864.1:0-27653 GCA_027495735.1 Lutjanus campechanus | reverse complement strand
AGAAAGTCAACGTGATCTGAGAGAATGTTTCATGGTCAAGAGGCAAACAGTGAGGACCAACAATAAAAGCCATTGTGTTACAGTCACAGGAGTTATTCTGTGGAATAACTGAACGAAAACAAGAACACTGAGTAAATTTAAAACATACTGAATGCAAATATGATGGATGATTGAGGACAGGAACTAGCAAAGTACTGTAAGAAAAGAGGACAGGATGCATAATTGATTCTGAATTGTGCAGTTTTGTTTACTCTATTCTGATTATTTCCTCTTGATGTATTATGAATGTTAACATTTCAGTGAGTTGTGATTGGTGAAAATTGTGGCAAAAAGTGGAAATACTCAAGTATTTCAGTTTCAGTTTATGATGATGAACTATAAACAAAGGGGTAGGACTTGTTACATCTTTTTTTGTTTGTTTTTTGTGTTTTTTTTTGGGGGGGGGGCTTTTTCACTTTATTGGATAGGATAGCTGAAGAGCAAACAGGAAGGGGGTAGAGTGAGAGGGGATGACACGTAGCAAAGGGCCACAGGTGGGAGTCGAACCAGTGGCCACTACAGAAGACTAACAGCCTCCATACATGGGGCAGATGCTTTACCAGCTGAGCTACAGAGCTGCCCCTTGTTACATCTTTTAAGTAATTTTCAACTTTGAAGGTGTTTTCATCTTGTTACATTGTTTTTTTGCCTTACAACTTTTAATTAATTTTCTTCTTGTTATATGTCTTTTATGACGTTTTTGCCCTGTTATGTCTTTCTCATCTTGTGATGTCTTTTATGTCTGATGTCTTTTTTTTCGCCCTTTTATATCTTTGCTCTCATTGTTGTCTTGTTACATCTTTCAAGTTTTTTTTTTGTCTTTTTACAACTTTTATGCTATTTTCATCTTGTTACATCCTTCATGTTGTTTATGTTACATCTTTTATGTCTTTTTTTGTCATTTTTGTTGTGTGTCTTCTAAGTCATTTTCATCGTGTTATGTCTCTTACATAGTTTTTTTTCTTTTCGTGTTTGTCTTTTAAGTCTTTTCAACTTGCTACGTCTTTTAAGACATTTTTTGTCAAAAGCTGTAAATAACATGTCACAGCAGTGTTGGAGCAGGAATGCTTGGGGTGTTATTGGGGTCAAAATGTAGAGAAAGGTCCTGAATTTCTAAAAAGAAAAATGTAAAACTGCATTCAAGTGCTGTCCTTCAAACGAAGTCTGAAAAACTGGATGAGACACCATGTCAAACACATCTGGGAGAAGTGCAGCCCAGAACATTAACGGCTGACGTGAGAAAGGAAACACTCTCTAAAGGCCAAGAACTAGAGTTTTACACAAACACAAGCACTGTGGGATGAGGACAATGTTTTGGTGCAGAACTCGCACAATAAATGAGGAGTATGTAAATGAGGGGGTGAGAGGTCAGGTTTGAAAAGACTGTGTTTTCTTAGTTAATAGTCCAGCTGTCAGTCTGTCCCATATTTTACACTGTTTTTGTTTCTAATTAAGAGTAATCCCTCCTCTTAATTAGCTCCAAACTCAGTGGGAATGAAAGGCCACTGTGCTTATATATACAGTAGTTGTCTAAAAATTATATACTGGCTTTTAATTAAAACAAATTAACATGAAGACACACAGAGAAACAAGTCATCTGTCATATACAGTATATATTAATCTATGCCACAATACAGTCAGCTGACAGTGCTGCAGAGGTATTATACATCTCTGAAAGCATTAGTAAATCAAATACACTCTCCCGCATCAGCACAAATGAATTAAAAGCTGCCTGTAGATCACACTTAAGCCATACTACATATTTGCTGCCGCCGTGTGTGTGTGTCTGTGAGCATTTTATGTGCATGTGCACTTTTTGCATGTGCACATGTACAATAATGTAAATGTTGAACAGTTAGCATGCAAACATGGCTGAAACAAGCGTGCTATTGTTTCATGTTCCCTGCAAAGTCAATTAAGGTGGACCACGATCAAGTGATTATGAGCAGACTCTACAGCGCAAATATGTATGTGTGTGTGTGTTCTTTGGTCAGCCCCTGCACAGATGGTATGGCGTGCCCCTTTAGAGATGCACAACTTAATCCCTCAAACACATGGTGGGCTTAATCGGAGTGTGTGTGTGTTTGTGTGTGTGTGTGTCTCAGGGGAGACAGAGAGGGTGTGTGAATGACACAGGAAAGTAGAGTGTGTGTGTGTGTGTGTGTGTGTGTGTTGGGGGAGGCGTTGGTATGTGGACTACATTCTGCACACAATCAATGAGTTCTGGCTGTGAATATGAAATGTAACTGTTAGTATTCTGTGTGTGAGACGAGCGCACAAAAAAAACGCATTAACAAACAGACCTGCTGTCTTAAATGATGCTCTTTGATAAATGAGTTAAGATTGGTTCGTTTGTTTTTGTGCTTCGCACCCACACACATGCATACACACTGCTTACCACAGGAAAAAAATGAATAAATTAGGTTTTCAGTAATAAAAAGTTGAAAATGCTCCAACTTAACAAATAAATAGAGCAACAGTGCTCCCCTGACACAGCCAGAAGGTCCTGAACTCCACAGTTTACATCTCAGAAATCACGTACTGTAGGCCAGTGGTACATGTCCCTGTTGGTATGTGAGCTCCCTCTAGTGGTACTTGGAGGAATGTCAGAAATATATATATTGCAATTTAAATTAAATTAAGTTTTGTCTTTCCTGTATTTTTGTTTCAGTATCAGGCTACTGTGTGATCACGATCATGAATGCATGTATACGTCGTCCCAGAGGTGGCAAGAGTACACATATTCTTTACCCAGGTAGAAGTACATTTTAGTACAGACTCAGAAATGTTCTCAGAGTATAAAAAACATACTGTGTCTCAGCAGTCGAGTATCCCTCTGTCTGTTTCATCTTGTTACATTTTTTTTTACGTTGCTTTAGTCTTTTAAGTTAGTTTCATCCTGTTATGTATTTCATGTTGTTTTCGTCCTGTTACGTCTTATGTCGTCTTTGTCTTGTTATGTCTTTTTAGTGGGTTTTTGTCTTGTAACATCTTTTATGTTGTTTTCATCTTGTTACATAGTCTTTTGTCTTGTAAGTCTTTATCTCGTGACATCTTTGAAGTCATTTTTGTCCTTTTATGTCTTTTATGTCACTTTTGTCTTGTTATGTCTTTTAAGTTGTTTTTTATGTTGCACCCACACATGAATACACAGTTCTTTCCACTTAAAAAAAAGTGAATAAATTAGGTTTTGAAGGTTTTGAAGAAGCCTCATGGATGAGAGGCAAAAGGTCCAAGCAACCAAAGCAAGTCTAGTTGCCTACAATAGTCCTTAGCAAATAAAAAAAATCTTGCTTAATCAGGTTCTCAGAAGAAACATTTGTAAGATAAGCACCTGTCATCCAAAAATCTTATCTTAACTTATGGACGACACCTGCCTTGCAATCAGCCACTTCCAGCACAAATAAGAGCTTATGCAAAAAAAAAAAGTAAGTTGAGAAACCTCATAATTACATGGCCTTTTCAGTTAGAAAAACACAAATCTTTGAGTTTTGGAAACAAAACATTTTGTATTTAAGAAAATTGTTGAGTAGACCCATTAAAGTGAAGGTGATTAATGGTTATCTTCTTTGAAATACAGAATTTTTCGGGTTTCTAAAACTCAAAGATTCAAGTTTATATAAAGAAGAGAAGTATTTATTAAATTATTATTAAATCAGTGAAAGATTATTGATCAGCAGCTCAGTTCAGAACTTTTGAGTTTGACTCAAAATTTAGTGATGATAGTTGCCTTGAAACTATGAGTCATCTCTAACTTTTTTTCAATGAATAGCCATGAACCCAAAGAGAAAAGTCAACTGTTTGGAAGACGAGGTCACAGTGATGGTAGAGGAGGAGATTAAAGCCAGACTTCACATATTATTCTCTAAACAGTGAGGGGACAAACAGAGACAAACACAAAGCTTGGGAGTGTGTTGCTATGAATTGGTCACACATTAAATTGATCATTCCTGTCACAGTTTTGATGAAGCTGATGCAAAGATCACCACAGGCTTGGGCACTTTTCTTCCTTAACTGCAACACCCAGACATAACCCAGCAAGAAAATCACTCAAGTCAAGTCTAGACTTTGCTCAGAGATAAAAAATCATTTCCACGTCAAAGTAAGGTTCTATAAAGAACTGCTTCGACTTGGTTTTCTAAGTCATACTTCAGATCAAAACCGATCGCAAGTCCATTTAATAAATGAGGCCCCTTGTTAATACCAGGCACGCTTTTGCTCAGCAAGCTGCAATGTGTGTTCTGACAACTTTTTATCATATCTGTTGTGCTACAGTAGTTCTTCTGTGGGATTAGACCAGATGGGCCAGCTCTTGCTTCCCACATCAGTGCCCCTGACCCTGTTGCCAGTTGTCCAGATGTCCTTGTTGCACCACTTTTGATTGGTACCGTTTTGGAGGTGCTCTGATCCAGTCATCTAGTTATTTTTTAAATTTCTGCTTTATCAAAGTCCCTCACATCCTTACACTCGCCCATTTTTCCTGCCTCCGACACATCAACTCCAACAACTGACTGCTCACTTTTTCCAGGAGGCCCTTCAACATTACAAGCAATACCCAGTGGCTCTGAAGAATCTGACAGCAGGATCCCCTCCTCCTCTTTCTTGGCAGAAAGAGTGCTGCAGAAAACTAGAACACTTCTTCTTCTTCTTTTAGTTTAATGGTAGCTGGCACACAGCTACATACTTCCATCATATAGAATGCATAGAACATTTTAGCATTCATGCTGGTTAATGGATACACACCACAGCTGTTGTGATGGATATATTTCTGTTGTCGCACGACTTTGCCACCTCAAACTGATGTTAGCAGCCGTTCATTCGTGAACATAAGCACTGCATTGTTCGAGACGCTGAAACGGAAAGTTCCACTTTCCCAGTCAGCAATAAAAAGTGACAATTCTTGTCATGCCGTCTGTCTTCTCCACCAGCTTTGATTACTTTCTCCAACTGCCACCCCTTTAGCAGCTTACACAAAAAATAAAATTGAAAAATCGACTCAAAATCTGGCTACAGGTAAGACATCATTTTGACTAGACTCCTTTTTTTTCTCCAAATCACTTATTTAAACCCTCTCTGCTGGAGAAAACCTTTGCTGATTGGTGCAAGATGGGTATTGAGTCAGTTGCTGATCTCTTTTTCTGTTTTTTTTCCTCTTCATTCAGTGATCTCTGTGCACATTTTAAATGATCTAAACATACTTTTTGTGCGCTATTTGTCCGATATTTTATGAGACAAATGCTTCCTGAGTTCCCTGCTTTACCCACCACACAATCCTTGCGATTCCATTTTAGAGTACCCCTCTTCTTTTAAAGGCATGATTTCTATCATCTATAACAGGGGTCTGCAACCTGCGGCTCTGGAGCCACATGTGGCTCTTTTGTCCCTTTCCAGTGGCTCCCTGTGGCTTTGACAAAAAATTACATACAAATGAATAATTCCATTTTACTTTTAACCTCCTCCCGTCCTCTCAAGTCTCTGCTGTGCTCAAACAGCGAATTCACTATGTTACATATGCTACGTACATTCACTGCGCCCGGTAAACAAAATAAACTTACAAAGAAATTAAATATTCTTACACCTGTTTTCTTTTTTTAAACAGAAATATAACTGTTCACCTTCAAAATGAAAGTTACTCTCTTTGAATGAACATAACTTTACCGAGCTTAATTGGCTCGTTAACTCCTTGTAAAACTCACTTCATTCAAACTCGACGGAAAAACACATAAAACTGACCAACACTCTTCGTTAGTGTGTTCACTCCCCAACTCTGGTTCAGTCCAATTAAATCCTTTGTTCACCACGAGACAGGAGTGCAGAGAGTCTGACTCTGCAGGCTGTTTTTACCGCTCACTCTTCATCCAGCTCTGCACATTGAGGAGCAGCAGCTGTCACGATGCAGACCATTACATCAGCAAAATAAAATGACAACTATTGCCCCAAAAATCGTGCAAAAAAAAACAAAAAAAACAAAAAAACAAGCAGCGTTGGATTCAGCCCATCGTCGAAAGTGTGTGTTATAGCTCACGTCTGCGGCTCAGATCCTTTTCCTCTACATTTTGTTTTTGTCTCACTGGGGTAGCTCTGGGTGCCAAATCTAAAAATGAGAAAAGTTTCAGAGGAGAATAGAGAATTTAACAGTTGCGGATCCAGACAGATTGATTTTTTTTCTTTTTCAGCCAAAAATGTTTCTTCTGATTGTAAAAGTTGCAGACCTCTGATCGATAATAAGCTCACACAGGAGCCAAAATCCAGCCTCATGCCTTTCAAAGTTGACTGGGAAACACCAGTCTTTCAGACAGTCATAGGCATTCTTTTTTAGAACACTTCGTCTACGTGCGTCCAACATCGTTTTGTGCAGCGTAAAATCAAAAAGTGTCAAAACTGTTTCTCTACGTGAGCTCTTCATGCAAATGCTGCAAATCAACCCCAGACACTCATGTCCTCATGTTCTGGTCATGCAGCAAAATCAAGGAATTCTGGTTCAATATCTTTTCACTTATTTCCACCTGTCCTGGTAAATCAGTCCATCCATGTCCCCAGTTAGCCATTTTTGGGGTCCCATCTCTTACGCTCAAGCTTTCAAAAGCAGAGGCAGATTGTGTCACTTTTGCTACGTTTCACGCTTGATGTGTGAACCTTTTAAAATGCAAAGACACCTTTTAACGGGTTCATGACCTACTGTTCTTTATTAAATTAGAGAGGTGCCACAAACAATTTTTTACAAACTATGGAACCTTTTCCTGGGTCACATTAGAGAGAACATCCAGCTGCCTGCTGCTCCTTAAACTGTTGCCTAAAATTGTTGCAAACTTTTTTCCGGAGGACCCAATTTTTTTTAAATGACAAACCATCGCAACCCAAGTCATAATAAGCCTCCTCAATAAATTCTGGTAAGAGTTCATTTGTGCATAAATGTTCCTGACTATTTTTTATTTCTGAATTTCCATTACTACAACCTTAAAATTCACTATATAGTCACATTATGATTAACAGAAATCCCCCCCGTCCTACAACCCGTGATAACGAGTTGGATGGTGGGAGGGCATTCAGCTTAACTTATACAAAGAAGGTAGGTGAACAAATAAAATAAGTATATAAGTCCTATAAAATAATCATAGTTAAAATAAATTAATAAGTACATTTTAAAAAGGCAGTAATAAGGATAATAAACAGTAAATAAATAAGATGTAAGTGGTCTCCCTGTATTGCTGTTTTCCTGTGAAACTCCAGCAGTGTTTTGTGGACTAAAAAACTCACACTGACCTCCACTCAGCACGAGGGTGAGTAAATAATGAGTGAATTTTCACTTTTGGATGAACTATCCGTTTAATCAGAGTTCAAATTCATGCAGAATTTTCGACAAATCTCCCTGTTGTCTAGAGCACCAACACACAACAGGGAAGCAACAAAATCTCAGGGCACCTCAGGGATCTTTCCAGCATTTTGTTTCCAACGTTCCTATAGCTACATACCCACATACTAAAAACTAGTCATCCATAAATATATCAGGATCCAAAACATCAGCTTGACTCAGAAGGGCTGCGATATCAGTGTAAACTTGTCAGCTGACCTCCTGACAGTTTCTCCAGTTTAATAAAATGCAGAATATCACTAATCCACTGTGCAAATGTTGGACAGTTACAATCTTTCCACCTCATCTAAATTTGTGGTCTGGCCACCAGAGTGGCAAAAGACTAAACGCTTAGTGTATTATTATTTTAAATAAAATTTTGCATCATCATGCTGAATAAAGCAAGGTTGGCTGATAGCTGTAAGGATTTACCAGTAGTTTTGGAAAGCATATCAAATATTAATTTCCAAAAATTAGATAATTTGAGTGCCTTGGGACTGTTTGCAGCAGTCACATGAGGTCTAACTGAGATAGTTGTTCTTGACCATTTTTGCATCATCCTGTATTAACTTGATGCTTTATTGAACACATAAACATGTTCAAACTTAATAAATGAGAAATAAGTGGATTTAGAATATAAAATAAAATAATATATACATATTAACTAAATGTTTTATAAAAAGCTGTACTGAAGATATAAAAAGTATTTTATTACTTTGGGGACCCAAATAAAATCTCCAGTGACCCACCTGTGGGTCCCGACCCAGGCTTTGGGAATCACTGATCTGAACTGTTCTTTGCTAGTCAGACTTTGCTACCGTGAGTCTTCACTTCCTATAGCCTTAATCATAATTATTTATCTATTTAATATTTGCTTTTTATTTTGTTCTGTATTTAGGTCAGAGTTGTGGACACTTCATCTTTTCCATTCTTTTCTTTTTCTTTTTGCTCAAACCAGCCTCATTGTCACGTCATCGCTGTCATTATTTGTCATTTCTTTGAAAAACCAATAAAAAAAACAGTGACAGTTCTTTTTAACGTCTCCACTGGTGACAGGGATTTTGAGAGATTTTGAGAGAGTTTGATGCAAATCAAAGAATATTCAGATGTATATGAGGTAATATCCTTGTGCACAGATGCCTCCTTGATGAGACCAGAGAAAACCTTTATGACAAGGTCAGGAAATAGAAGTTGGCGAGCACCACCATAATAACCCTCTGCAGACAGAAGCGGTGTTGTTGTTCTGCAGCTTGTGTTTCTGCTCCTGTTAGTTAAAGATGTCCTGGTACTGATGTACTCTAACTCAATATATCGTACATCTCTCCCTCGTCACTGGTCTGGAACACGACAACAAGGCTATTAATTGGCTCAGAAAAAGCCACTTTCATTGGCTGTATTTTCAAGCTGTATTTATGTTATTTTATTTATGTTATGTATTTAGGTTTGTTGATGAAGCACAACATTTACTGTCCTTGTACTGTACTGAAGATCATTTCACTTCAGCTTCATTCTGTTCCATCAGGAGAGACTGTCCTTGCAAGAAAATCAACAGTATTGTATATACAAATGCCCTCAAACATTTTTTTTTAAATGTGCAAGTTACAAAACCCTCCACTGGCAGCAGAAATGATCATTCTGTCCACTGAACGAAAAAGGAAGAAGTAAAAGCAGCAGAGTCCACAGACTCACTGTCAATTTTCGTTTTCCGATCGACAATCAGTGCTGGTTATAGCAAAGTAAACTTTACTGTATACTGTAGCCAATTCATCAGAACTGTCCTACCAAAAATTTAAAAAAATATATTAACACCAACACTCTAATCCCTTTTTTTTTTGGTAAAAATGTATTAATTATTTATATATATGAAATATAGGTCATTTATGAAATGTTTTGGTTTGCTTAATCTTTTTTAATTTCTAAACTTGCTCTGTGCCAGAAAACAGTTTTGTCCCAGACAAGAATTCACATCAGACAATTTAAAGATGCATTTAAAGCCCTCAGAACTAAAAATACCTATTGATAAATGTGCTTTAATAATCATCTTTGTTTTAAATCACTTTCTTATTGTGTAAATGTTGGCCCTTTAAAGTTGTGTCCCAGACTTCTGTCAACTCTGTCAGATTTTTTTTTACAAAAACATGATTTAATCAGGAACAGTTTTTTCATGTCACCCATCTGTAATAAACAACAGCTCGCCAGTGACTCCCACAGTGACGTGTGACCACTGAAGTGTACCAGGCAGACAAGACCTGAAGTATATTTTGTAAATCATGTGACAAACGTGGTTAATGTTGCAAACCTGTTGCAGTTAGGTGAGGTTTAGCCAACAAAGTAACATGGTCAGGTATCAGAAAATACTGTCTTTTGGGTTACAATAAGTATACACTATATATATATAACTTAAAGAATAAATCTGTAACTCATAAAATGACAATGATGTGTAATCAGAGATCAAGGAGTCATGCAAAGTTAAAATGCTCATTCTCTGACATGAACACTACAGTCGTTCATGTTTCATTCTGAACAGAAATAAGTTTTGTTTCACATTAAAGGGATAGATCACCTCACCCTCATGCCGATTGAGGGTCGGGTTTATTTTGTTAGTCCACAAAAACACTGCTGGAGTTTCACAGGAAAACAGTGTTGCAGAATCTCCCAAACAATAGGAGTGAATGCTCGTCTGGGGTAATCCAAGTCTCCTAAAGTCCCAACATGTCTTTTTTAGACAGCCTGCATGTGCACATGAACGTGGCTCCAAGCTAAGGATCGCTGTTATTGCTATCTGCTCATCCTCATGCCGACTGGTCAGATTTAGTCTTTTAGTTCACAAAACACTGCTGGAGTTTAACAGGAAAACAGTGTTGCAGAATCAATGGAAGTGAATGGTGACCAGTTTACAAAGGTGAAAAAAACATAATAAAAACATAAAATGTCTCTATACTGCTTGTCTGGTGTAATCCAAGTCTTCTAAGACCCCAACATGCCAAGCTGACTAAAAAAAATGTTATTTCCACCATGTTTTTAGCCTGAAGCTTCACTGTAGATCTTTAGCTTGGAGCCACATTCAAGTGCAGTTTCCAGTTGTTTTTTCCTGTTTGAAAACTGGTCACCATTCACTTTGACTGTTTGCGAGATTCTGCAACAATGTTTTCCTGTGAAAGTCCAGCAGTGTTTTGTGGACTAAAAGACTAAACCTGACCAATCAGCATGAGGGTGACTAGATAATGACTGAGGCCCCGTTTACACGTACACGGTTATTTTCAGAAACGGACATTTCACCCTCTCCGTTTTCAAAAATAATTCCGTGCACACGTATCCGTTTACAGAAAACTTTGCGTTTACACGAACCCGTGTATGTGTGCTGCGAATCAATGATCACCATAGCAACATGTAAACATAGGTCGCACTTGTGACACGAGTGCAAGTTCTGACGCATACTGTGACGTCTACTGCCTGCGTTTTCTCCGTTTTGATCCGTTTACATGCAAACGTGTAACCGGAGTTTTCCAAGATCTCCACTCTGGCCGGAGTTTTTAAAAAGCATCGTTTTCAGAGGCGAATTCTCCGTTTGCGTGTAAACGAAGGGTGCAAACGAAGGGTGCAAACGAAGGGATATTTCTCCGTTTCTGAAAATAACTGTGTACGTGTAAACGGGGCCTGAATTTTCACTTTTGGATGAACTATCCCTTTAATCAAAGTTCAAATTAATGCAGAATTTTGACCAAATGAGTGAGTGACTCTTTATAAGTCATAATCTTGTAGAAGGCATAATGTTCTTGCTCTTAAATTGATCAAAATGTTAATGGAGTTTGGCAGCAGTGAGACAGGCAGACACTGAACTCACCATCCAGTGTTATTTCAGAGCAGTGGGCTTTTGTTTTCAGGATAACAGGCTGAACTTTACATTGACAGACAGCTGACAGTTATAAACAGCTGATCAACTTACAGTGGAGGACTTGTCCTCGCGTGTTACTGTCAATTTACGAGGTTGCAGTTATCCTGCGCTTCACTGAGCTCCTGCAGCCTGTCTGTCTCTGCTGTGTCTGGGATGGAGGGGGCTCTCTTCAACCATAGATGATATATTTAACAGGATTACCACCTATTTAAACAGGTATACAGACTATACAGACTAAGACTGCTGTACTCATTTTTGCATGTGCAGTGGCTACATATTTCTCCTTTGAAGCTACTACAACAAACTTTCATACTGTGTTAATTTTGTCCATTATCTTTCTCTGACGAAAAAACTAACAATCAATTAATCATTAAGGATTTTGTCCATACAAAACACATCTTTTTTTTCTCTCATTTTCAATTTTTTTAATCTTTTTTTTTTTTTTAGGTTTGGCTCAGCCAGATAAAACATGCTATACAAATTGTTATATTATCATATAAATGAGGTGCTGTGTCATGGTTTAGAGTTTTTGTTGGGTATTTCCTGTTTTATTTTGTAGTCTTGGTCCTCCCTCATGTGTCCTGTCTTTACTTCCTGTCTTTGTTCTTTTCCCGCTCTTTTTGATTGTCATGTGTTTCACCTGTTTGCCCACCTGTGTCTGACTAGTTCTCTGTCTATTTAGTCCTTGTGTTGCTCTGTTTCTTTGTCAGTTCATTGTTGTCCCAGTGTGTCATCCTGTCTTTGTTGGACCTGTTCTTGTTTTCTTGGACCTTTTTGCATTTTTGCCTTTGTGGATTCTTTTGTGTTTCTTTCGGACTCTGGTTTTGACCTTCTTCATTTATGTAAGCTGTTGATCATTTGTTTTCTTGATTAAATGCACTTGAACTCTGCCTCCACTGTTTCAGTCTGCATTTTTGGGTCCACTATCCAGTTTTAGTTTGACACACGTGATAACATGCAGTTACTGCCATTCCTAGACCATTAAGATGAAATACTGATGAATGCATTTTTAATTGATTCAATTCTTAATGGTGATTAATTGAATAATGATTCATCATTGACATCCTCATTCCAAGCCTGTGCTACTGCAGTGCTGTGGGATTTTTTGTCCATATGTCCTAGGCCCCGTTTACACATACACGGTTATTTTCAGAAACGGAGAAATATCCCTTCGTTTGCACCCTTCGTTTACACGCAAACGGAGAATTCGCCTCTGAAAACGATGCTTTTTAAAAACTCCGGCCAGAGTGGAGATCTTGGAAAACTCCGGTTACACGTTTGCATGTAAACGGATCAAAACGGAGAAAACGCAGGCAGTAGACGTCACAGTATGCGACAGAACTTGCACTCGCGTCAAACGTGCGACCTATGTTTACATGTTGCTATGGTGATCATTGATTCGCAGCAGACATACACGGGTTCGTGTAAACGCAAAGTTTTCTGTAAACGGATACGTGTGCACGGAATATTTTTGAAAACGGAGAGGGTGAAATGTCCGTTTCTGAAAATAACCGTGTACGTGTAAACGGGGCCCTAGTTTTCATCAGTCTGTTTGCAGTCAGATCACTTTATTGGCCACAAAAATGAAGATGAAATCACAGGGGGTCCCCAAAGACTTTGTCTGCTCTGAGGTCCTAAAAATCAGATTGGCACATGTGAACTAAAATCATAATTTATACAAAGGTCTGTATACAAAACTATGTAAAAAGATACATTTCTTTGACCTCAATTAAAACTAGCAGGCTACTTAGTGAGTATATTCTGTTGGGTTGTTAAAGGAAAATAGTTAAACTTATACTAGAAAATATTAAACAGAGGTAAAACTTCTAAGAATGGAAACAAAGATGGAAGGTAAAGCTTTGGTATGAATCATTTATTCTCTGTGCATGTGAGCTCAGGGGCACCAAGAAAAAGAAGTTGGAAACCGCTGATATAGAGGCATTAGTATTACACTGAGGCTGATTCCTGATCAGTTAAATGCTCATTGTAGTAGCTTTAGTAACTGACATTTACACCACATACATATGGTGACGTACATGTGAGAGAAACTGATGTTCTCCTGGAGAAATCTAGCTGAGAAATCAGGTTTCCTTTAATCCTGTGCCCCCTATTACAGTCAACATTTATCTGACATTTAAGAAATGTGTTTACTGCAAACGGCTGACTGTAACCTCTTTACTTTAGCACATGTAAACACACTGAATGTCATGCAAAGGTAGTCTAACACTAAAAACCTGCATCCTGACATACTGAGTTAAGTGGCTGTTCGGTAAGTCTTTCCTGAGCAGAGACGGTGTGTTTTTCTTTTGTCTTCCTTTAGACAAATGTTTGGAAATAACCAATAAATCTTTGGGGGGGGGGGGCAATGACACCTTTGGGTGCTGACAAGATGTTACCTTTTGTGTTTGCCGTCCGCCACGCTCTGTTGTCCCCATCTGTCAGGTATCAGTCTGTCACTGACCTGTGTCTGTGCTGCTTTACACAGGGATAACTTTGTATGAGAAGACTGCCACCACCTGTTACTTAGCAACAAGGATGGAAACTCTATTGGTGCTCACTAATGTTGGGACTGTCAGGTTTATTCCAGGGCTTTGAGTGTCTATTAGACTCTTTCGTGTTCGTGCCCTGAGTGCACAAAACATTGATTACGAGACAATCATTGAGGCTCATAACTGTGGAACTTTTCCTACTTAACCATCATCTAAATGAATTTGGGTTCACAAAAATGACTTGATGAGAGTGCTGAGATTTCATCAATATAGCTTTAAAAATATCAATGCGGCAGCAGTCAAATGTCTTGTGCAGATAGAGAAGGCCCAACAACACAGAGTAGAGTTTAAAGGGAAAGTTCACCCTCAAACAAAAATGCATATTTTTACTCTGGCCTGTAGAGCTGTTTATCCATCTAGATAGTTTTGGTGTGAGCTGCAGGGTTTTGGGGATATCAGCTGTAGAGATGTCTGCCTTCTCTACAATATAATGGGACTTAGTGGCACTCAGCTTGTGGTGCTCAACGCATCAAAATCATACATTTGAAAAATTTAAACCAGGGTCTCTTTCCAGCAATCATGACCTGGCTGGTCAGGATGATCACAGACCTTGTGAGCAGTTTGATGAAGGAGCTACTTTCCCTCTTGTAAAAAGAAAGTAGTACAAGTAGATTTTACTGAAGAAAGAAAGTAGTTCCTCCATGAAACTGCTCACAAGGTCTATGGATTATCTTGAGAAACTGGGTCAAGATTTTGGGAAAGAGACACTGGTTTTGAATTTTTCAAATGTATGTTTTTGGTGGAAATTTTGTATTTTTGATTTTGGAGTGAACTGTCCCTTTAACAGTTTCACCACAAGTAATGCTCAAAATAACTTAACCGTTTTATGAAAGTTCTTTGTGGACCTCAACTCTTTGAAAGGACTGTTTAAAATAAATAAGTGAATAAGTGGTTATTTAAACATTTTAAATGAAGTTATCATGGGAAGACAAGTATATGAACATATGCTCTGCTCTTGACAGTCCTTATCAAAGGTATAACGGTCAGCTTTATTGTCACATATACAGTTATACAAAGTATAATTGTCCCAGTATTTGGAGCAGTGGGCAGCTCCTGTGTGGCACCCCCCATGAGGGACTAACTCCTGCTCTAATCCAGCACCTTGGTGAGGCGTACTGAGTGGAGAAAAGACCTTTCTGATGGTGGAGGAAACCAGACCACCCGCAGGACAACACAAGCACAGGGAGAGCATGCATACTCCAGACAGAAAGGCCAGGTGAACTGGGATTCCAACCTCTCAGCTTTCTTGCTGAGAGGCCAAGACAATGCAATGACCAAACATGAACTGAAAATCACTCGCTATGAGGGAAGACAGAGCCCCAAAACCTAAAAATAACTTGTGGATTCAGACTAAAAATCATGAATTTGTGAGCTGTAGACACGCCGTCATGCATACATTCTGCACAAAACATGAAAGTTTTACAGCAACCAGTTGCAGGGTTCCAAGTTCAAAGACTTTAAGACCTTTAAAAAGCCACATACACACCAACAAATAACTCTGAAGAACCTTTAGTACTTTAAAGATTAAAAGACACAAGAACAATCAGTTAAATATAAAGATGCTTCAATTGGTGTTGACTCTTTGTAGAAGCAGAGAATCTTTTCCATCTGTGCAACAGTGTAAATTCAACTGCTGAGTCTCCCTATATTCTATATATTGTTCCTATTTTATAATTTACGTTAGTATAGTAGTTTAGTGTTTTTTATTTTTATATTTCTTTGTTTAAATTGTTCATATTTTTTAATATTTCCTCTTGCTTATATTTGATTTCACTGTCTATATTTTTTTATTGATGCTTCTTGATGTGTTTGTTATCCACTTCACTGCTGTAACACTGTAATTTTCCCTGTTGTGGGACTAATAAAGGAACCACTGAAGAACCATTATTTTTCCGACATTAACAGCTCAATGCACTGAAACTTAAAAAAAAAAACAGCCAAATAGACTAAACACAAGCATTTAGAAAACACACTGCAAATACACAGACCCACAATGCAGCTGCTCTCAGAGGACACTAAGAAGTGCAGAACAAGGACTGAAAGTGTTTTTGTTGCCTCAGTTTGTGACTCATGAGGTTATTAAAGTTTAGCTGGTGAATTATTATATGCAGATGTTGACTGCAAAACAAAAAAGTGGAAATCTATCAGTAATTTGAATGATCTGTGAGGAGATTTAGTCTTTATGGCAGATATTAACCTTTACTGTCCTACCACCAGAGTTGACAGATGGCCTGCAGCCTGTATGGTAATCATAGACATTATTGGAGCAGAAATATCCCCAGGGTTTATGCTAAAGAGGGCCAAATATTGTAATGATATAGAGATAACCTCAGCTTTGATTCAGATGAGGAGCAGCACTGGGGTTTTTTGTGGTCATGAGGGACTTATTTAGCCATGCTTCCACCATTAATCTCTGATTCCTGACTTAGTGTTTTTTGGTCACAGTTGACACCATTTCTGTTTCAGTTCAAAGTTATTTCATCTGTTTGTTCACATCACTTTGTTTCTTTACTTACCGTACCCGACATGTGTTCCAGAGACAAAAGGAGGACGTGCCCAAACACTTCCTGTATTTGTAGACTGGGTGACATCATCAGTGATGTTATGGGGTGATACCAAGTATGGGGGGATGTTAATTTAAGTGAGTTATTTATGTTGATGTGATGTGTTTATGTGGTTGTAGTGGATGCTCTGTGGCAGTGGTTCCCAAACTTTTTCTGGCGCACCCCACTTCAGAGGCCGAAAAACATTCATTCATTCAACTTTCTTTTACTCTTTATTTCTCCACTGTCCCCCCCAGTTTGGGAACCACTCTTATATGGCAAGCTGGGAAAGTGCTACTGAAAGAGAAGAATAACTTCATAACTTGACTTACAGGATGTACCAGTGATTAAATGAAGTTGCGTGTTAGGAGCTGAGACGTATTATTTCCAAGTACTCAACACAAAGCACCGAGTCTTCACCCTCTGGATACAACTACCTCACAATTCACCAAAACTGCTTTGGAAACACAACTAGAGTTGGCCACTCTACTGTCTTGCATGCAGTAATTATCTTACAGGTATTAAATTACTAATGAAGCTGCTTTGTCAACCATGGTCACAAGGTGCTGCTGTACAACTTGAGCGTGTCAAATTAAAAAGCTTTGTCTCCTCATAACGCACCACTGGATAACTGTCAGCTCCAATATCTAACAACTTCCTGTTCTGGACAAAATGTTTCACCAGTGATTTATGCAGGAAACCTTTCAGACTGTACTCACTCAAGTGTTCGTAATCTCTGATTAACAGTAGTTTTCCAACTTAAAAAAAAATAAAATTAATTAATTCACCATAATTTTCCATTTAAAAAATGCTCTGAAGACAAACGATCACTGTAGATCAGACTGTGCGAAGCAGAGAAACAGTAGTAAACAAATTATTATTTTTTTTACTTGTTTTTTAAGGTTTTGGTTGTCTTTATCAGATTATCAGTGTCATGGAAAATTGTCAGTGAGCGTTCTGGACACATTAAGCAAACACGCACACAGCATTGGTGACCTGAAAACTATTTATGTAAGTCCAAAAAGTTTGGATGTTGAAAACAGAATGCAATAATTTGCAAAAACAATTCAACCTAACCTAACCTAACCCAACCGTAAATATAAACTCATTCTGAACATGATGCCTGCTACATGTTCCAAAAAAGTTGTGACAGGATCATGTTTACCACTGTGATACCACACCGCACCACACATTTTCAATGGGAGACAGGTCTGGACTGCAGGCAGGTCAGTCTCTTTTACTATGAAGACACACTGTTGGAACACGTCCACAATGTGTCTTGCTGAAATAAGCAGAGACGTCTCTCAAACAGATGTTGTGTGGATGGCAGCATACTGTACACAGGCACAATGTGTCTTGGCATCGTCTTGCTGAAATAAGCAGGGATGCCGTCATATGTCACGCCAAATCCCCCCGTACCATCACAGCTGCTGTCTTTTGAAGTTAGTGCTGGTAACAGTCTGGATGGTCCTTTTCCTCTTTAGCCCGGAGGACACGACGTCCGTGATTTGTGAAAACAGTCTGAAATGTGGACTCGTCAGATCACAGCACACTTTAACACTTTGCGTCAGTCCATCTCAGATGAGCTCGGGCCCAGAGAAGTCTGCAGTGTTTCTGGATGTGGGTTTTTAATGCAGTGCTGCCTGAGGGGTCAAAGGTCACAGACATTCAGTTTTCAGCATTGCCCCTTACGTGCAGACATTTCTCTGGATATTATGGATTGTAGATGATGAAATCTCTAAATTCCTGCAGTTTTGTGTTAAGAAACATTGTTCTGAGGTCTGTGGTGATCTGTGGTGACCCTCACCACATCCATGCTTGTGAACGACTGAGCCTTTCAAGGACACACCTTCAATACCCAATCATGATACTGTCACCTGTTACCAGCTCACCTGTTCACCTGTGGAATGTTCCAAACTTTGTCAACTTTTGTTGCCTCTGTCTCAACTTTTTTTTTCAAATTCAGAATGATATATTTACAAAAAACAATATGTACACAAAAACAAAGTGTATCAGTTTAAACATTAAATTTCTTGTTTCTTCTTTGTGTATTCGATTAACTATAGGTCAAAAATTATTAGTATTCTATTTTTTTAGTATTTCACAGCATCCCAACTATTTTGGAACTGGGGTTGTAGAATAATTGGAGACAAACCTTTCTCATGTTTGATTCCCAGTACAGATGACCCTTGGCTCTTATTTGAGATTTGAGATTTATTTATTTTTTTAAAAATGGGACATACATATTAATGAACATTTTCATGTAAATATGTTTGAGATTGTAGCCAAGGCTAATTTCTGTCTCCAGTCCCATTAGCAGGTTGGTGTTCACAGAAAAAAAAAAGGTAACAATAAAAGAGAAATATTAATATAGAAACAAATATTAGAAAAGAAACAAACAAACAAACAAAAAACAATGAAATAAAAGGCAATAAAATTATTGATTACAGACCAGACTTCTTTCACAGTTAGAGTGCTAATATTAGAGTGCAAGGTGCGAAAGTGCTTCGTGGATTGAACGCTTCCCTATTGCGCATTTTGGTGTTATTGCACATTGCTTAGCAAGCTGTGATGTTACACAAACAATGTAACTTTTGTAAAGCTAGCTAGCAATCAAACCTTTAAAAACTTTTCAGCTAGCTAGCACACAGTGTGAAATTTGTTAGCTTTTTAGCTGGCTAGCAAATAATATTTTTTAACGGTTTCCCCGTCTTTTATATTTACTAGGTCTCGACAGCTCTCAAAGTGATTAATTAATTTATTTACGTTTGGGTAAACAAGCATCTACATAATGATTTAACTCGAAGTTCAGGTTAAACCAATAAATGCAGATTTACTAAACAGAGATTAGTTTTTAATTGTGTAACACAACTCTGCTTAATTGTTTCCCCGCCAGCGTTTTTTAATAAAGTTGCCATCCAGCTCCAGCATTTTCAACACCCACAGAATATTCAGTTCTCTGAATATGTTAACATGGAATATATCAAAAGGAAGAACAAATCTTCAAGTTTCAGACCCAAAAAAACATTTTGTTCGAGCTTCATTTGTTCTTCTTTTATAAGAACTTGAATGCTGGTTGGTTGCATCAAAAAATACACTTTTCAGACAAAAAACTGAGAAAATGGTGTTTTTGTGAAAGAGACATTTTTAAGCAAAATATCGACTTCATGTTTTTATTTAGATTTTTTAAAAATAATTTCATATTATGTGTGTGACATCACTGTCACCTGTGTGGCTAACGTTAGCTGCGCGAGTTTCCTGCCCCCACCCCAAACATTATCCAAGAGGCTCAGATGCTGGAGCGCTCTCTGCCCTGGCTGTGGTGCGAGTATCAGGGGCTGCGGTGTGAGCAGCCTCACTGCATCCCAGCTGCTGTGGGGGTCCAGGGCCTGCAGTACAAGCAGCCCCACTCTGTGCCCGAGCTCTGTGCCCGGATCATGGTACTCTGACCCGGCTGCAGCGTGACCACCAGGAGCTGCAGTGTGACCAGCCTCGCTCTGTGGCCGGGTCACAGTGCTCTCTGCCACTGAGCGCTGATATTTTCACCATCTTCTTCTTCTGCTGCTCAATTCCAGTGGTTCTCTTCTTCTTTGAATGATAATTGTTTTTGTCAGATCCGTCACAGCGTCCCCTACTGCCTGCCAGTGAAAACTAGATATCTAGTCTTTGGCGGGGAAAGAGTTGATCTTACATCTGGATTTCCTCATCTTAAACCTGATTTAGCTCAACTCTGAAGATAACTAATCTTAGATTAAATTCATCTTTGCTGGTGCAAACCAGACATATTGTGCCTTTTGAGTGGCGCTCTCTTTTAGGTCATAGTGCAGTGAGTGCTCTTTAGACCTCAGGAAGAACAGAAAACACTCTTTGTGTCAGACTGGAACATGAGTTTTTCCTTCTTCGCTTTCATGTTTGGTAAATCCTCCAGAGAGTGTTCATCTCTTGTTTTCTGCTCTGTCTCTCTCCTCATATCTCATGTCTTTCCAAATCTCTGTTTGTGTGTGTCTACCTCTCCACGCCTCCCCCTCTTTTGTCTTGCTTTTTGTGTGTGTGTGTGTGTGTGTGTGTATGTGTGTGTCTCTCTCTCTGCTTGTTGACCTGGAGTGGCCTGCCTCCATCCCAGCAGACACAGTGACATCCTGATGGAGGAGCTCTCTCAGCTCAGTTATTGGGCTTTGTGCTGCAGACAGACACAGGATGGGAGTAAACACACCCTTTAAGCTCTTATGATTCAGTTGTTCATCACACCAGACAGAGTTATGTCTCTCTTTCTTGAACTCGTACTCCCACACAGGTTCGCATTTCATCACTCTTGCTTGTTCCCAAAAGTCTTTTCAAGTACAGAAAAAAGTTGGTAGACTTTCACCTTTGATGCCTGAGTCTTTTGTATAAAAACAAAACGTCTGCAAAGAAAATGAGTCTTTCTTTTTTTTTATCCAAAGAAGCTCTGGACAGATATTTATATCTGATCACTGCAGTTTAGAAAACACGTTTGATTAGCATGTTGTTAGCGCCTCCATCTCATTCACAGCTACTGTCTCAAAATCTCTGTGTACTAAAGAGAGACGTCATGTCTGCGGCTGTCTCCTGCTGCAAAATCTGTTGTTCTTCCTGCACCAGTGATGTCACAGCGATGTTGATGGTGATAAAGGGACAGTTCACACCAAAATCAAAAATACTTTGTGTCCACCTAGATAGTTTTGGCGTGAGCTGCAGAGTTTTGGAGGTATCAGCTGTAGAGATGTCTGCCTTCTCTCCAGTATAAGGGGAATAATGGTGCTCGGGTTGTGGTGTTCAAAGGGTCAAAAAAAAAAAAAAAAAAAATTCAAAGCCAGTGTCTCTTTCTAGAAATTATTACCTGGTTACTTCAGGATAATCCACAGAGCAGTTTTACACAGGAGCCACTCTGTAAAAATTAAGAAGTTGAGGGAACTCAAAGTTCATAAGTTTTTACCGACTAATGATGTTTTGTTGAGATAATTTACTTTTCTTCTTTAGATAAACTTAAAGCTTTGATTTTTAAAAACTCAAAATGTATTTTGAAATAAATATTAAATAACTTTTCAGGCATTAAAAAAAGACAGATCAGGTTCAGAGCTGACCAATTTTTGATTTTTTTTTTTACTTTCTAAAACCCTTCCATATATTCCTACACACAGGACTGCCTGCTTCTGCTCTGTATCACTCTGCTAATCAGCTGTATGGCTCAGAAAGCTGCCAGAATACAGCCAGGAATACAGACGACGGATTCATTCTGCCTCAGCATCACGTCTTTGTGCTGGTCAGGCCAGAGGACTTTGTCTATCACGAGCAACACTCTCCCTTGCAGGACAACGGAAAGGAAAACCCTCTGGTGTGCTGGATCAAGACTTGACAAAAACTCTGTGCCAATCACTGCAGGCCGAGTCACCTGTAGACATGTTTTTTTTCAGGGGTACAGCGTTTTCAGCCACAGCCATGAATCACAAGTGATGCTGAAGCACCGGATTCTGTTCAATTTTACAGTACCTCTGTGAGGAGTGGGTGTTGCCATTGGTAAATAAAGCTTGGCTTTGCTTTTTGAAGGAGAACAAAAGATTTTACTGTAATTTTGAATGTTGATCTTCTGTACTCTGTCTGTGCAAACAGTGTGATTTATGTAGAAGAGAAAACAAAGAGCATATGGCAGAAATTGTTTGCGATGTTGCAGCCTTTGTGTAGAAATTCAGTGCTTTCAGATTACGACTGTGTAAACAACTGTGAAAAAATGCTGACAGTTTTGTTGGATTTGCGTTCAGCTTCTACCGCCTGTGTTTTTGCAACAGAAGTGCATCACAGTGCAAAATGTGTCTGAGCAAGTAAAATTTGTGTTTTAGAGTTTTGCCAAAAGAGTGAGTGATTTGATAAATGGGTTTCAGGGCTCTGAGCACTTGGTTCAGAGGATGGGGTTTTAGTGTTTTAGCAATTGTGAGGAAACTGCAAGACTGGCAGAGTGATAATGCAAGAAGTGAGGTTCCACTTTTGTTGTCGGTGTTCAGTTGTCCTGCGGTGGATTCGGACATTAGACAAAGCTGTCCACATGCTCTTGCTTTACCTACGGCCCTACAGTAGTTTAATTCAGTAACACATAAGTGTATATTTAAGGCAAAGAGAAGCCTGCCTTACATTATGCAGTAAAGAGAGTGTGAACTGAGTACGTACTTTGGAAGACAAATCATCACTAGACCTTCTGGCCTGGGACGCTTTTGTTTCCCATTCTATCTTCAGAAAATTGAAGAATCTCCACAGGACAGCAGCGTTCAGTGCAGCAGGGAGCTGTGGACGGTCGGTGATCAGGCTGTATGTGAGGCGCTGACGTCCTCTGATTCACAGAGATCCTCAGGTTGTGTTGTAACTGTTGTAACTGTCCCACTCATGACAGCAGGTCTGTGGACACATCTGCAGCAGCAGCAGGTAGCTCGTGCTTTTTAGCCTCCTGCCTCCTCTGCAGACATTCTTTTTCTGCATCCTCCGGTTCATAAAGGTTTCCTCTTGGTTCCTCATCCCTGTCATAATCACTCATTTTTATTGTCTTATATTTGTTGTCTCTTAAATAAACCGCTGTAACTCTACAGAACGTGGCAGAAGCTGGCACTCCTATGTGTAGGAATACATGGAATATACAAAAATATATGAAAATGTAGTATGTAGTGAATAAAAGGCTGTCTGGCCGGGCCCAAAAGTAAAGTGATGAAAAAATTCTAAATATAGCGTACTCTTGAATGGATAATGATGTGGCTAAAATACATTTTTCTGCTGACCTTTCCTGCAACACTACAATGCTGAGTTCCTGTGTCTGGACTTCTCTCTCCTACTACTAACTGAGACCACACTGACCACCATCTACTGAAGGTAATGCACTGACTATGCATGAGTACCTCATGCAATCACACTTGAAAAACACTGAATTATCCCTTTAAACATGATACTTTTCCATGTTCCGTGACACTTTAAAGGCCTGCTCGTGTGTGGGTTTCATCTAGCAGCAGTCTAGTGAAGTATTTTTAACCAGAGGTGTGAAGAAAAGACTTAAGTAAATATTCTCTCTGATCATCCGTCTGACTTGATTAGTTATCAGACCTGCTTATTATTGGATGAACAGCTGCTGAAATGAGTTTACTTCTCGACACAGTCAGAAAATACTTTTATTCATTAAACATGACTCACAATCAAGCTCTCCATCTCCACTTGTTTAACCTTTCATTAATTATTGTTCATTTCTTTTTGCAAAAACATACCAGACACAATTTATTACTTCTTGAAGAGCATTTTGTATTGTTTAAAACATGACTGGAAGCCAAAGAAGTTTCAAAGAAGTTGCTTTCTCGTCATGCGTAGAGGCACACGCAGCTTCTCACACCTTCTTCCCTACCTGCTATTAATCAGAAATGTTCATTCCACAGTGGCAGACTGCAGTCTGCCATCACTAAGAGGTGGACTTCTGTTTCCACCACGGCTGACACCTGGACAGCTAACAGCAAAAGTTTTCTGGGTTTTAACAGTTCACTGGATCGGCAGCTCAAGAAACAAAAGCAGTTCAAGTGCAAAAGTAATGTAGTAATATAATGAGTAACATAACTAGGTTTTGATACCAATATTATTACCTTTAAAGGAGTAATAATTGAAAAGTGCCCTCCTGTGTAAATTGCCCAGCACTGTAAACGCTGACTGCCAGACTTGTGTGGACATGTGGGATCAAACAAAGTGCAGCTGTCAAACACCTGAACAGATTTGAACACTATTTTCTTCCCACTCGTTCAGTCTGCTGACCTGAGCCGCCCTCTGTCCGCAGCAGCAGGCTGAGTGTTCGCTTTGCTCTTATTGTGCACTGTGCTGTGGATGGAGGGCACTGAGCAAATACACCCTCTGTTTGTCCAAACGTACTTGACTCCACGGTACATCAAAGTCGCTAAAAGTTGGGAAAATGTAACACATGATAATTTTGCTTAATTTAGCTCTTGGTTACGCAACATACTTGCTTCTCATTGGCTGGTATTCATGTGGGTACGTCAGACATGGTTTTGATAAACAGGGTATATTTAACTTGAAGTAACCACAGCAACAATACTGAACTCTCACAGGTGAAATTAACCTTTTCTGTTGACAATGACACAAGACAAGACTGTTTTATTTTGGTCAATATCAAACTAAAAGCATCCTAACCTCAACCAAAGTGGTTTTGAAGCTTACACCTGACCACATGTACAGTCTTAGAAATAAGGGTTCTGGAGATTCTTACCCAAACCACTGGCTTGTGAAGAACTCTTTTTTGAAGAAAGGGTTCATCAGTGAACTTACATCAGTGAACATCAGTGTACTTACCGATGGCATTTCCTTTTCCCAAATTTGGGAAAACGAAGCACAGGGACTAGATTAGTGCAGCGGTACTTGAGACGTCACCCAACCAGACCAGCCAGACTGCGATCACCTCAGCAAGAGAGCCAGGGTACGAGCTAAGCTAAGCTTAGACCTGTCTCCATTTTTCCCTTGTAGATAGCCAAGGCCACTGGTTTTGTTTCTTCTTCTTCTTTGAGGTTTATCAGCAGCTGGGGGTTTATTGACTATTGGAGGTTTATTGGCAGTTGACAAACAACTGGTTTTGTTTCTGCTGTGGATTTCTATTGAGGTGCTGCCCCAAGAGAAGCAGTTCAAGTATCTCAGGGTCTTGTTCACGAGTGATGGGAGGATGGAGCGTGAAATCATCATGCAGATTGGTGCGGCGTCAGCAGTGATGCTGGCATTGTACCATACTGTCATGGTGAAGATAAAGCTGAGCCAGAAGGCAAAACTACATTCTGAACCTCACCTACGGTCATGAGCTTTAGCTAGTGACCAAAAGAGTGAGATAAGCAGCTGAAATTAATTTCTTTTGTAGAATGACCAGGCTCAGCTTTAGAGATAGGGTGAGGAACTCCGTTATCCAGGAGGGGCTCGGAGTAGGGCATCACAAGGCACCAGTTGAAGTGGTTCAGGCATCTGATTAGGATGCCTCCTGGACGTCTACTTTTTAAGGTTTTCTGGGCAAGTCCCAGTGGGAGGAGACCAACAATCTGCTGGAGAAATTATACATCTCATCTGGCGTGGGAGCACCTTGGGATCCCCCAGGAGGAGTTGGAAAGTGTTGCTGGGAAGAGGGACGTCTGGAATGGCCTGCTCTGGCCACTGCAACCTGACCCCGGATAAGCGGAATAAAATGGATGGATGGATGGTTTCATTTCCGACCTTTATTTCTTCTACTCTGGTAACAGCCTATACCCCTAACCTCTGACGAAACTACGCACAAACTTTTGTGGCTACAATTTCAAACCAATTATCAATTAGTCTTTAAGCCCTTCTCTTTATTAGCCTCTCTACTGATGCAAATATATTTCATACTAGTATAAGAAGGCCTTTCTGTGAGCAGCTGCACAATAACTTATATTGCTCATGTGAAGGCAGGGATGGATTTAAATGGCAATGATGCAATGATTACACTCAATTCCCAGTCAACCTCTCTTGCTTAGATTCCCAAATATCACCAGAAATCTAATATAGTATCAATAAATGTCAACTATATTTGTCAGTCACTCTTCTTTGCTCTTTTATTGTGCACGTTTGTATTTGACAGAGGAAAAAGTTAAATTAGAAATTGAACCAAACTCTTAAAATGACTTTAAAGTCAGAGAAATGCATCAGTAAACCCACTGTGGAAAAGACTTGTCAGCTTGCTCCAGGCCTCCTGGATGGTAAACCAGCAGAGCAGCCTCCAGGGCAGATAGATCTTGACAGAGAGACTGAATATACAATCACACAGGGAACCAGTCTCTATCTGTTGGACTTCAGTGATGTCTCCGTGTGTGTGTTGTGTGTGTGTGTGTGTGTGTGTGTGTGTGTGTGTGTGTGTGTGTGTGTGGCTTTGGAGCAGCAGCGGGACCGAAACCCCGGAGGTGATGGGGGCTGAGTTTGGAGCTGGTCCACGCTGATAGGAGCCAGCGGGAAGGATGTTGTCACAGCTGGGATGTTGTTTTCTCCAAGTCCAGATGCAACTCCTTCACTTTATGGTTGCGATGATGTCACCACCAGTTTGGACTACTGTAGAGAGTGACATCACCGGGCACCAAAGAGTCGCCACCAGCAGACAGATGTCAGGTGTTCAACAAATATGGGTTTGTTTGGTTTCTGTCCTGGCTCCAAGTTCTCTTGCTTCTCATGCTGTAATGTCTCCAGAAGAAGCTCATCTTCCATTTAGCTATCACTGTGTGTGTGACCAAACTAGTAAAGGGGCATGACGTGTGTGTTGTTTGAGTGCAGACAGACTCAGACAGCAGTGGAGAAGCAAAGACCACATGCTTTAAACAACTGAACACTGTTTGCACGGACAGTTCAGCTCTTTGATGAAACACAAACAGCACAATGTTAAAGAGAAAAACTGAAACTGATTCCCTCTTTGGTATCGATGCATTTGTCCCCAGAATCGTTCTTCGAAAATGAGCCGTAGCATCAGTAGTATTGATATTTTGGGATCGATCTGTCAGCCCCTAATTAGCATCTGAAAGCAGTGTTGTGCAGCTGTACAGCCTCACAGAGCCACCACCGACTGTACAAAAAATCAAATCTGTGGTAGGGTAAAATATGTTCAATTAACTGTCATCATTTTTACATTATAATACTAAGATTCAGAGGGAACTACAATTTCTTAAGTAAAAAATCAAATATATATACATGTTATTCATGTAATTGTCATAGTTTGAGGTTTTTTGTTAGTTTGTTCCTGTTTTATTTTGTAGTCCTGGTCCTCCCTCTTGTCTTTGTCTTTTTCCCGCCCTTTTTGATGAGCATTTGTTTCACCCGCTCCTGATTAGTTCCACCTGTGTCTGATTAGTTCTCATTCTATTTAGTCCCTGTGTTTCTGCGTCAGTCTGTCGTTGCCCTTGTGTGTCATTCTCTGCACTCCCGAGGGGTATTCCACCAACGCAGATCAAGAAAAAGCCCGGCTTAAATGAGAGATCCGTTCCAGGACTGTGGCTTATAGGAATCCCTGCTCAGTAACCATGGTAACTGATACCACTGAATTAGCCTGCTCCGTTGCAGGTTAACTGTCAAGCTTCATTTAGCTGAGTGTCGGAGAGTTACTGACGGGCCGAAACAGAATCTAAAGTAGACAGTTCTATCAAGTGTCCATGTAGAAACACACGTTCAGACCTTTTTCTATGTGATCAAGCATGAATTTCGTATTTAATTTAGTTCCAAAGAACATCAACTAGAAAAAAATCATGTCT
>JAJHUR010115862.1:0-40056 GCA_027495735.1 Lutjanus campechanus | reverse complement strand
CTCCTCCTCCTCCTTCTCTCTTTGGCAGTAGTGGTTTCTTGGAATTGACTACAATGCAGCTGTGCAATACCATTAGTTTCTGTCCTTTGTTACTGGCTCTGCTTGACTTAACTGATGCTGAGCTGCGCAAATCCAATGAGTTTAACATCATCAGGAATTTCAGACTCCTCCACGCCAGACGCCTAGAAGAGAAGGAACATCATCATAAACCGTACTGTCTTCAAATCTATGACAACAATTACTGATCTAAAATAAACTAAAATATACAACCCTGAGTCCAAAAAGGTTGGGACATTGTGTTAAACGTAAACAGAAACAGAATGCAGTGATTTGCAAATTGTTTTCACCATACATTCAATTGAATATTTCTCAGTACAAAGACAACATATTTAATGTTCAAACTGATTAACTTCATTGTTTTTTGAAAATATGCACTCGTTCTGAATTTGATGTGCAACCCATTCCAAAAAAGGTTGGGACAGTGCCTTTGTGACTATGTACCTTTCAGCATTAATGGTGCCCTCATAGATGTGCAATGGCCCTTTTGCCACACACAGAGCTGGCCTGGCTCGACTCAGTTTGACTCGGCCCATCAGCCCAGCACGGCAGGGGTTTGCATTGCCGTTACAACAGGGCTACCTGATTGAAGGTGTGTCTTTTAAGTGAAGACGAGCTCGAGGAGCCCCGAGTTGAGCGGCTGTAAAGTGGTGAATAAACCGTTCATCTACGTCTCTTGGATAAACAGTTTCCTTAAATTCTTCAGAATAAAAGTCCCCTGTTGTTTCATAATTTAAATGCTTTTATTATGAAGCAGCACAAACAGAAGACGTTTTCATCCAGGGGTTTCATCAGCAGTAACGTAACGCAACTCTGACACAGCTGAAAGCAAATATGAAACCGTAAAAATGATTCAGATACCTGAAAGTTCAAACAGCACACCGGAGAGAAACTAAAGCTACTCTAGTTACCCACTAACACACCCCCATACCATCACAGATGCTGGCTTTTGAACTTCATCAGGCCACAGCACAGTTTTCCACCCAATCATGATACTGTTACCTGTCATCAATAAACCTGTTTACCTGTCGAATGTTCCAAACGAGTTTGAGCTTATTGTTGCTGCTGTCCCGACTTTTCTGGAACATGTTGCAGGCATCAAATTCAGAATGAGTGTTTGAGTGAAATATCTTGTCTCTGTACTGTATTCTATTGAATGTAGGTCAAAATGGATTTTTCGAAATCAGGGTCGTTTCTTAGTAGACAGAACCCATTCTCTGTGTACTTACCAATTTAAAAGTCACGTTTTTGTTATTGTGAGGATCATCAACAATCTTTTGCAAGTTGGCAGCGACTGGACAGGAGACAAAAATAAATGAGAGAACCATGTCAGATGATTAAGCCAATTTAAAAATAGATGACAAAACTTCTCTGCCGTGATCAGTGGTGAAGACGGGCAGTATCTGGTTTAGGTACAATAGTAAAGTAATAAAATCATAAACCAGCTGTATTCAGAACAGAACATGCCAGTGGATTTACATGCTTAATAATATTTATTAAATCAGTATTTAACATCCCTTTATTTCCCCCAAAAAATATTTTAGCTTTCTTAAATAGATTTTGGCATGTTTCTACTGACTGCAGTGCAGCCTGAACAGTTAACTTCCAGAAATAGTTAACCTATCACAACAATCATGAACTTCGAGTTGAATGTCAAAACACTTGATCTCATTAGTGGTTGGCTGCACCAACAGCAAGTTCAGAAGTGGAGCAGCAAAAAAGGTGTGTGTGTATTGGGTGTCAACACTGTATACATTTGATTGGTGTGTTGGCAGTAATGGTTGAAATGTCTTGTGTTGTGACCATGGGCATTTAGTTATAGTTAAAAGACCTAAAAACACCTGAAAGTACCATTTCCTGTGATACAATCATGACCAATAAAGCTATTCTCTCTCTATAATGCTCAGTTCATACTGCACTATCATACATAAAAATATTACTTTTTTATTATGTTCTGTACTTTCAGCAGTGGGTGATGGATAAACATGCACGAAGAGAAACCATTTACAGCATACTGCTGTTAAAAACTGAGTACATTTTGCTAATTATTAGCCTTGTCAGCCATGGCCGGTGATCAATAAACACATTGTTAAACCATTAATCACAACTATCAGCTGTCATCGTCAGACAGCCTTCATCATACTTAAGTAGGTACTGACGGTATCTGTAGTCATGACAAAACTCCCTTTAAGAAATATGACATAACGATTCCTTATGTGTCTGTAAAAACAAAGAGTTCACGAAACAAGATAAAAGGCGTCACACGTCAACAGTCTTCGTGTTAGTTCAGAATCCACCCTAATAGTTACGGCATTTGCATCATGCAGGCTTCTTCTTACCAAGACAAGGCAGAAATCTTACACCTAGTCAAGCACAGGCGTTAAGTCAAAATCGAGGCTGTTTCTATAGTAACGACTTGAAACAACAATGGCATGTCTTGTATATCGACTTTACAATAAGAAAAAGTATCACTGCCGTTTGTGATCATCTTAGATTGTGTAGGCAATGTAAATGCACTCTTAAGTGCATTTAATGCAGACTGCAGAGCATGTCATGCTCCTCCGTGCTACAAGTGACACAAACAGACAATCATTTAACAGCTGTGTTGTTCAGTTGCAGCATCTACACGTCACACAGCAAGAGAAACAGTGTGGAGTGCAGACAGTGACGAAGCTGTTAATTAAAAAGGACACGTCAGCTCACCAGTAGGCCAGTATTTTGTTGTTGTTGTTTATTTTTTTAAAGTCTGTTAACCGTGAACCTTGATAAATTCAAAATTAAGTGGTTAAATCAAACTTTTTTTCTCCTGGCATTAATTAAATATAGGTCATTGAGCCCTGAAGTATTCTACATATTTGTTTGCTGTGTCTAAATAGAGAGACCAATAGACAAATACAGACATGCACAAAGCAGAGAAGTCCCTTTCTGCAGATCATCACATACAGCGGCGGGCTTTTTTAATGCCATTGTTGCAGAAGGAGTGATCACACGCTCATCCAGAAACACATAAAAAGCTTTATGTCATCAATTCATGAGGTTATTATAAAGATATGTATGATTAGAAAAGTGGAGCAGAATTACTTGTTGCTAGCACAGAGAAATGCGTTCTTCTTTATGTGTCAAACAATATTTAGCAAGACAGCTGGAAATTGTTAATAATGTATTCTAATAGTGTATGCTGCAACTGGTCTTCACAAAATCCGACTTAGCAGTAAGGACCAGGTTTAGTAAATACCAGTTTATCTGTGCTATATCTCTTACTTACCTATGACTAAGTCCCTCCCATCAACCAGACCTGCTGAGACCAACTCCTGAGAAACTCCATCAGCAGAATCTGAGCACCAACATGGAGAGGAAAAAGCAGTGTTAGACTCAAATCTCTTAGAATAGGATAAAAAAAAAAAGAAAAACAGAGAAAGCTAGTTATTGCTTCCCAACCTCTGCCAGACATGAACTCAAATCGGATGTCATTGAGTTCCTTCTTGGGATTCCTCAGTCTCAAGACGAGGCTGATGGGAACACTGGCATTGGCTGCAGCTGGATCCTGCAACAGAACAACAGTAGTAATTACTGTGCAGCACTTCTGGTTAGGATGCACAATAAACCCTGACTGCACAAAGCACGGTGTGTGGAGGTTTCAGAAACCTGAACTTAAAGGTGCTATATATGATATTCTGAACATTAATATTAGCAGCAAACAGCTACTTGCTATGTAAAGATATAGTAGAGTATTGTGTCCAGAGACCGAAGTCACACTCCAGTGCATGTTTTCATTCAGGCTTCTCTGTTGTTCATTTTGGTAGCCGGTCAAGCTGCTCTTGCATGTTAGTACAGTAGCTTGCATGTAGTAGTATGTAGCGCAAGTGCATGTGAGTACTTCCTTGTCAAACTGTTGGCTTTGAGGAGAGAGATATAACATCTGTTTCTGGTTAAACAAAAAGGATCTTACCCTTTAATTTAAAAAAAAAAAGGTCTATCTCCATATTTCTGTCTGACAACAATATGGAATGAATCGCTAATTCATTCCATATTGTTGTCAGACAGAAATCTGGGCTCATCAGTGGCAAAAATGAGCACTTTTAGTGGACACATTCAGGCATAGAGCTAGAATATTTTCCCATCTAACTCAGTGAATTCAGGGTTTAAACCAGAGGTGGTGATTGCTGGAACAGCGAGAAGACAAACCAGGACGTGCCTGGAGATTTTATTTTGTTTATGTCAAGTTTGAATGCAGTGTGTTTTATGATGATCTGCTAGGTGAAATTGTTTTTGTCAAGGCAGCAAACACACCCATCTGTTTTGACCTGAAACCTGCTGGTGCTCTAGAACAACATCTAGTGGCAGTGAATGTTGGACCTTTAAAGTTTTTGGCCAACAGTAGCACTATGAAGCCATGTTTTCACAAGTGGATTGCCATTTTATTCGTAATGGCACATTCAGGAAGATGCACATAAATAATTCACATCCTGTAGCAGGGTTTTTTTTGCTATTCCACAGAACGACCACCAAGAAACATTGTAATGCGCCAACAAGGCAGTAAAGAAGAAGACTGTAAGCTAGTAATCATAGATGTAAGCAATGCAGGTTTCAAACCTTTATGCAAAATGCTCTCACAAGGAAAGGAATTAACACCTTTGTTAGACATTGAGGGTCCACACAAGACGCTTGGGTGAGTAACACGGAATGTAAGCACAGCTCCAAAGAAAATACCTCAGGGCACCTTTAAAAATCCATTTAAAGCTAACCAAAATGCATTTACAGTTGGCCCAATACACAAAAACATACAATGTGAGAGTGGCAAAAGCATTCACATGTGAGGTGTGAAAAAACCTCCACAGAGGAATGGATCTCGAAGTTAATAGCATTTAATTAGGGACCTATGAGGCAAGTACTGAAATCAGTAAGGCTGCTTTAAGCTTTTTTAACTCCAGGACAGAAGTGCGGGATAATTATGATGTTCAAAGACGCTGCCCTAAACTACACAAAAACACAGAAAGCACTCCTGTTACTAACTCTCATGTTTTTACCTGAGCAGTGGGTGCATGTGAAGGGCTTCCTGTTTGAGCCTGTGATGGAGCATCCTCTCCTGTCTGGCCTACACTTGCAGGGATCTCATGTGCTGCAGCAGGTGGTTGCAGATGTCTAGTGGAGCCATCTGCTGGAGGGAAAAGCTAAGAGACACGAGTATGCAAATAAATCAGCGGGTGTCTTGAGTTTTAAATGAATGAAAAAAAAAAAAAGAGGACACACACAGGACAGTCATGCAGATCACTCTGTCGAGGCATTACAGTTAATCAAGATGTTCAGGTCATGTCCACTACAAATGCACTCACCTCCATATTCTGAGACCCGTCCTTCACCCTGGGTGACTGCAGAATGGACATGACAGATTTTCAGGATTAAAAACATGCAATTCTCCTTTTATCCCCCTGATGTATGGACTGATGGAGCATTGAAGGATTGAAGGAATTTGACACAAGGTGACTTTAAATGCAGGGCTTAACTGAAATCACAGTTAAGATAACGGACAGTCAAATCCCACACCAAGACATGAATTGAGGGTAACACATCAGAGAGAAGAATTGTAACAGGTGATTTTTGAGCAGGTGTGGGGTCTTAAGAAAACATTATATTTTCTACAATTATGTCTTTTACTCTGAAAAGGTTAACCTTTACCAAGTCAATATAAGGTCATTTTTTTTGTCAAACTGAGGCCTCGACAAACGTCTAAGCAGCCAGGTCACTAGAAGTACTGGGGATGTGCGTGATTAGTCGATTAAAAGTTGCTACCCTTATGTGGATGTTATCCTGCAAGGAGAGTAGCTTGCTGCAATTATTGAAGAATTGCTGTTGATTGAAGAACGTGATTAATGGCATCAAATGGTTCTTAATACACAAAATATTTTTTCTGGCAATGTTGAAACTTATGGATAAATAAATTGTGCTCAATTTGACTGGTTGCTGAGTGTTTTCTTAGACTAGCTGACTTGTCTAAAAGAAAATTCTGTTTCACTGACGGAGAAATTAGTCACCAGAAACATCCCTAGTAAATACACAATCAAGCTAAAACAGCTATTTCATGTAATAATTTTACACTCAAAATTTCTCTATTTTTTTTATTTTGATAGTACATTTTTCTTTTCCCTATTACTGTTATTTAATATTTAATAATATTTACTTGAGTACAACTGCAGGTTATAATGCAATAAAAAACAGACTATTTCTGTGCAGGTAAAAGATTTCTCAAGATCAAGAATTTAGGAATGTGGTGTGTTGATTGATTAACATGAATAACCTCAATCGAACTTCTTGACTACTATTGAGGCAGGAGGCCTTGGATGAGAAATATTCAGACTAACAATCCAACAGCACCATCTGCTGGTCATAAGGGTGCAGTGTGCATTGGGAAATAACAGTGTGGGGGCTTTACAAAGTAAACTGGATTGACAGTTTGAAGACGCGGGCATGCAGAGTCTCACCCGCAGAGCTGCCACAGCAGCTTTGCCCTCCTCGCTCTCCTCGTCCAGCTCATCGTCGCTCCACTCCCAACCGCCATCCTCCGTCTTGTGGAGACGGCCACTTGAACCAGGCACACGACGCACCTATACAATGCATTACAAAAAAAAAAAAAAAAGAGATGCAGCACTTAATATTGACTCATTCATCATCTCTTTCTGGTAAATCCTTTTCATAGTTACACAGGGCGGATCCCTGCATGCATTAAGCAACAGTGTTGGGCAACAAAGTGTTTTAGTAATGACTATCAAACCTTTCTGGATCGCTCCGTTATTGTTGGACCTTTATTTAGGAGCCTCTCTTGCAAATACTCATTGTTCTGTAACAGAAACAAAAACATTATTTTACAGGATCTGTGAAGGTTATCTCAGAAACACATAAATGTTTCAGTTCATTTTTATAATAACTGTGTAAAGCTCACTTTGGCTTTTGTGAAGAATTTGTGCTTCAGCAACTCGGCTGCAGTTGGCCTAAATAGGAAAAGGGGCACAAGGCTCTTCATTAAACTCATTACACAACTGTGGATCTAATGGAAAGAAAAAACAAAACAACAAAACAATATAGCAATAAGATAAGAAATAGTTTGGGGATTTTGGGGACGGACCTTTTTTCAGGATCTTTCTGTAAACACAGGGAGAGCATCTTCCTGAAGGACTTGCCATATTTCTTCACCACTTCCTTGTCTGTGATGCCCGTCTCCAGGCAGGGAGGGTCGTTCTGCAAAGTCAGCATCAGCACCTACAGACGTGCAAAGATCAGCTTCAGTCAGTTAACTGATATAAAATCAACCGAGGAGCCTTCATAAAGGTCACTCTGCAGAATAGCTGGACAGAAACAAATGGACTCCAAAAACTTATTCAGAATTAAAGGGATAGTTCAGATTATCTGGAGTGTGATTGCACAAGGTACTTATCTATGGTCATATAAATCAATATAAGTTTGAGAGTATGCTATATTTGGGAAATTGTTACCACTTAACCTTGCCATCAGACAGCCTTTTCAGCCAGGAAACCATCGTTATACAAGCCGAATATCACTCTCTCACTCAACTCAACTCCTTATGGAAAAAGAGTCATTTTACCTCACAGAACAAGGGACTTGTTGGTCTACTGCTGCCTGAATTGGTTTGTTTATTTGTTATTGTGGGACTTCAGTGAATCTGAACTAACCCTTTCAAACACCAAAGTGACACATTAACTTAAACAAGCTAACAAATTGAGGCAGTGTTGGACTAGCAACTCCTGTGTTCTGCAAGGTAAAATGACTGTTTTTTTTATTCCAATGTAGTCTGGTTGTTTGGAGAGAGTGATATGTAGTTTAAATAAAGGCAGTGTCCCGTTGGAAAAGGCTGTCTGATGGCAAGTTTAAGTGATGAAAATATTCTAGATATAGGAATAGGCCTTTATTAAGTGGCTAAATTGTTGTTTAGCTGCTGACCCTATCCACAGCAGTACCTTACACTGACTATAATAATAAATACCTCATACAGTCTTTCTTCAATAAGATGAACCATCCCTTACAAGGGTCTCAACTTGGTACATTAGAGCTGTTTAAAGTGGTCTTTGCCTGGTGAAATAAAGAAAACAACACACTAATACCAGTGAGCACACACGCATGTACCTTCATTGGTGGGTATTTGTGATATGGTGCGGCCCCAGTGGCCAGTTCAATGGCTGTAATCCCAAAACTCCAGATGTCTGCCTTGAAGTCATAGCCGCGGACCTGGGGATTAAAGGCAGAACCAAGTGAACAAAACGCTTGACTTTCCTTTCATCAATCAGTTATGAGGCATTACAGAAAGAAAACAGAGGGAGAGAAAGAAACCAACAACGAAACAAGCCTCCTACCTGCTCCATGACCTCGGGGGCCATCCAGCACGGCGTCCCCACAAACGTCTTCCGAACCTTGTTCCTCGTCATGTCTCCTCCTGTTGCTAGAAAGGCACTCACACCAAAGTCTGGCGAGTGTGTGTGATTTAGAGTGTTTGACAGAGAGACAAAAAAATATAAATATATAAATATTTAGACAAAATAAAAAAGGACTGTAATACAATGTGGACCTTGTGATTTCAACTAGACAAAGTATCAGAATTTTTAACAGACAAATCTACAAACTCCAGCTGCACTTTAAGTTTAGAAAGAAGGTGACAACAAATGAAGGGTTTTAATCACATGACCTACAAATGCCAAGTCCAAAAAAGTTGGGACACTGTTCAACGTTAATAAAAACATAATACAACGAATTGTAATTTTTTTCAACATATTTAATTGAATACAGTACAAGATATTTAATGTTAAAACTGATCAACTTTGTTGTTGTTTTTTTTGTAAGTATAGTTCTTATGAATTTGAAGCCTGCAACACGTTTCAAAAAAGTTGGGACAGGGGCAGGGTTGTGTGATGCTCAAAAAACATGTTTGGAACATTCCACAGGTAAACAGGTTAATGGGGAGCAGGTGACAGTATCATGATTGGGTATGAAAGGAACATCGTGAAAGGCTCAGTTGTTCAAAAGAAAGGATGGGGAACACTTCTCTACACACAATTTCAAGCAATTTAGGAATTCCTCCATCTACAGTCCAAAATATCATTAAAACTTTGAGAGATTTTCTGCATGTCAGGGGCACGGCTGAAAACCAAGACTGAACGCCTGTGACATGGGAACACTTTGTAAAAGCGTTATCAGTAAACACAGTTTGTCGCTGCACCTACAAATGCAAGTTAAGACTCTGCCATGTAAAGTGAAAGCTGTATATCAACATCCAGAAATGCTGCCAACTTCCCTGGAGCCCAAGCTCATCTGAGATGGACTGATACAAAGTGGAAAAGAGTGCTGTGGTCTGACGAGTCCACATTTCAGTTTCCAGTCCAGCCTCTATTTTGCAATTCCCATGGCATGTCTGTGTCACAAAAGTCTGGAAGAGGTGAGTCACAAAACTGCAGAGTAGAAGAGTACTTTAGTTGCTTTTTGTGAGTTGAAATAAATGTAACTGAAGGTGTTAAATGGCCATAGGAGATTGTCTGATATCGATCACAGGTACATAAAGGTTTCGGAGCAACATATGCTCCCATCCAGACAAGGTCTTTTTCAGGTACGTGCCTGCAGGCATCAAATTCAGAATGTGTATATATTTACAAAAAACAATAAAGTTAATCAGTTTGAACGTTTAATATCTTGTCTTTGTGTTGTATTCAATTAAATACACTTCAGAAACTGTCTACAGAGGGACGTGTAACTATAAAGAAATTTAATGCAAAAATGGTGAAACCATAGTAGATGCAGAGAAAACAGAAACACTGTACCAGCGATTTGCACTGAGCCATCTTCCCCAAGAAGAATGTTTCCAGCTTTTAGATCCCTGTGTGTGAAGAGAAGAAGGATTTAAACATGATGAAGAATTAAGATGTCACATGATGGCGGCTGCACCTACAGAGGAGTTGTTAGGCAGCATCTGATGACTCCGCAAAAGAACAAACACGTTAAAGCTGCACCTTTGATCTGCCTCACTTTAATCCCACCTGATTTCTGTTTGCATACACTGAGAGCAAACTATTCTCAAGAAAGAGGAGTGGATTAACCTCCCTCCCCCTCCTTCCTTTTCCTTATTAGGTGTAAGTGAGTTAGCCACAGTGTCTGAGCTCCATCAGCAGCTGTTCTCTCTGTCGACTCAAAATACTGTCCTCTCATGACCTAACTGTAACAGCAAGTATATTTTATATCAAATCAAAACACCATTCTATTACTGGATTAGTCGCTATAAAGTCATTATAAAATCATAATGTGACTAAAGAGAACCTGTTTTTAGAGACATCTGTAATTTTAAACAATAACACTGGTCTTACAACAAGGCACAGAGGATGAAGACAGGCCGTCCTTCTCAGTGGTGGTTCACAGTGTTCCTGCGAGCAACTTTTATGTAAAACAAACCTCCTCAATTATGCATTTTCACTGTATTAAATATTGAAGGAGCGAGGTCCAGTTCAAACCGCACGCTCATATGCAGAGATGAAAGGCTCAGAACCAGAGTGAGCTGAGAGACAATTGCTCTAACGTAGTGTACGGTGATAACAAGGCGTTACCCTGCAGCCTGGGCGCAACATATCCTTAAAACTCACCGATGAATCTGGCCGTTTTTGTGAAGGTACTCCAGCCCCTCCAGGACTTCTTTCAGGATGGTGGCGATGCTGGCCTCATCCAACACTCCAGTCTTGTGCTCGCCACGAGAGATGATATGCTTGATGATGTCCAACACTGAGCCTACGAGAGAGGCAGAGGTGTGTCACAAGACATGCCGACACTACATTCATGAAATCTCCAGTCCGGCAGGTAGATACAGGCACACTGAGTGGCATGTATCTAGCAGTGGTTTGTACTAGAACTGCAATGATAAATTGATTAAATGACTCCTCAATTGAAAGAAAATTATTTGCCAACTTCTTTGATAATCGCTTCAGTCATTTTTTAAGTAAAACATTTGCTGGTTCCAGGTTCTTAAATGTAAGAATTTGATGCTTTTCTGTGTCACTCATGATGGTAAATGAAGACTCACTGGGTTTCGGACTGTTGAATGAACAAAAGAAGATATCTGAAAAGGTCACATTGAGCTCTGGAAAAATGTGATGAGAATTCTTCACTTCTTTTTTTTTTGACATTTTAGACTAAAGAATTAATTCTGAAAATAACTGGCAGATTAATGGATAATGAAAATAATAATTAGTTGCAGCCCTAGTTTTTCACTATTATACTATTATTTTGTCCTATATTTTTTAATAGCACTAATGCAGTAGAATTAAATACCGTAAATAAGCAAATGTACATGGTGTGCTTATCATCAATTTTCATACCACAGTATAACACCGCAACCCTGTAATTAATTGTACTATAAACAAAACTTGCAGCTGTGTCCTCCTTCCTAACCCAACAAAACACCCTGCCAGAACTCAGCCCAGTGAACCAACAGGGAAATGGTGCACTTGAACTTGCCTAATATGTAAATACTAAAGTATAAAGCAATGGTTTTATGTTGCTGTCTATTGTTTGTCTATGAATAGATTGCTAGCTGTTAGTAAATATTCAAGATGAAGTCCTTCAAGTCCTTCAAAAGGATCCTACCCTCACAATTTGAAAAATTAAATAAATAAATAAATAAATAATAACAATAGTAGTAGTAAATTGATGCTCTTAAATGAATCAAACATTCAGAGATAATATTAAATAACAACAGTCATAAGAAATACGCTTTTTGTGGTGGGAGCGTTTTCCCACTGACTGTAAATTGAACACTGTCAAATATCACATGTTACAAGTCAGCGAATCTTGGCTTTAAACTCGGCCAAAAATACATATTTCACACAAGAAAGTCAGTCATATTCCTTAAGATTGTCATGAAGTCAAACCCTATTTTTATATCATTTATGGTCAGCATTTTTTCATTGATCCAAGGTATTTACATTCAGTGTAAACTCTTTATACAGTAGTATTAACTGTCTTTGGTGAAGTTTGCCATTCCCACACTGGTTTCAAATTGCCTACCTGTTAAAAGTTATCAAAAGTATCAATACTTCAATACTTCTCTAATGCAACTTGTTTAAAATAATACAATATCAGTAATTTATAGTATTGAAAGGACCAAAGCTACAAAATAAATGATGGTCTTGATTGTCCTGATTGAAATTTGGCTTGCAGCAAAACCTGACAGTGTTCAGTGACTTTTTCTGTACCTGCACTGTGTGCAGGTTGTAAATAAAAAGGGAAAGTATTATTATGCAGTATTATTACTACACTAATATTTGATCAAATTTTTAAATTCTGATATCATGGAAACTCTACTACCTATGCGCAAGACATTAACAGGAAATGCATTCAATGTAGAATTGTTATTTTATCACATTAATATCAGCCTCGTGGTTTACTGTTCAGTGTTGGCTGCACTATAAACAAACGTTGTTTATGTGTTGCATATCTGACAGAGTAGCTGCTCAACTATTGTTTGCTGTACCTAAACCAATATCTCAACAATATGTCAGTATTGTGCCTACATGTGGCCTGTTATCTCTGGGAGTAAGAAAAAAAAAGAAACACACCACCAAACAATGCCGAAATGCTGAATTTTCACATGTAAAGTCAATGAAAGCAGCAACAACGACAACAACACAACCTACTACTTGGCCAGAACATGGCTCCCTGGTGTCTTAATCCAAACATTCAGCCAAAGTTCAAACGCAGGCTCATTTCAGATAAAAGAAGAAAGTAAGGACGTATGACAAAGCAAGTCAAGCCCAAGTCAAGGTGAAGATAAGAGTTAGCAAAGTTAAGATAGAAGCAGAAGTTTCTTTTTTACAGCACTTACCACCACTGAGCAGCTTCATCACCAGCCACAGTTCATCCTTCACCACAAAGGACGTATAATAAGACACAATGTTTGGGTGGTGGCACTGGCTCATAGCCTGGATCTCTTTCTGCACAGACAAGAAAATATGGGACACAAGGTCAGACAAGAAGCAGAAATGGTGCGGTACAAAGCAAAGCGCTAACTAAATATTAAACTGCCCTTTGAGTTACAAACTGAAGCTCAGCCATACTTGTTAAGTAGGATTTGACCTTTTGATGTGAACGTAATCTAATGGTCTTACTCTAAGTGTGGTTTGACTGAGACAAACCAGGTCCTGCTATCTCTCTTTCCTCACAGTCAACCTGACCTGACCAAACAGACCAATCCTAAATGACACAGTGTCTCTGACTCCAGATAGTAGAGTTACCTGGATTATACCACTGAACCATCAAGACAAGACATTTTTAACTTAGATCACAGACACAGGCAAATCTGGGACCAAGATGTATCACAGAAGGACTGAAGAGGAGAGAAGGCAATGTAATACAATATTCACATCAGATAGCAAACAATGCATTGTCAATATTTGCTAGTCCTTGAAAAGCAATAATAGTGCTAGGATGAGAAGGAAATGACTGATGCAGTTATCTTTTTGATCTTTTGTTTCATTTTTATGTCAAATATTCCCTCTGCTACTCCACTGAAAGAAATCATTCCAAAATGCACATCAAAAAGTCATGTTTGTAACTACATAGTGGGGTTACCAGGTAGGACAACACATACCAATTACTGTACCAATAACTAAACATATATGCTCATTGCTATCCTGACTCTACAGAAGTAGTCATCTCTTTCGATATTTCAATATTACAATACGGTGGTTTATATGTTGTTATAATACACCCCTGTGGTATACAATGATCAAGCTCTATGGCAGTATTAGGTTTACAGAATTTTTGCATGAACGTGACAAATTAGCTTGATTTGTCAAGTTATTAGATTACACTCTAGTAAATTTTGTTTACAAAGTTTTCTCGATCAAATAAAAAGAAAATAAAATTTCTTCCTTTGGTCAGGACTATTTTTAAACTAAGTTTAACTCGGTGCAGATTCTATTCACTTAATTTCAATGCAAACGCCACACTTTTGTGAGAGCTACCAAACACTGATTGATTCAGCAACAAACCTGTATTCATATCTAGTTTTTAAATTTAATGTTTTTAAATGTGTGCTTTATCATATCTTGCTGTACTCACTTTTTATTTTGTTTTATTGTATATTTCTGTACTCAGTTTACCTTCTTTTTACATCACTATTTTAATCTCTTATTTTCATAAAAGCCCTTGGGATAGGTGTAGCAAATTGGCTTCTGCTCAACACTATGATATTTGCATTGGATAGGTGTTTTCAGCTTGTCTATGTATACTGTATCTGTCCCTATCAAATTAACTATAAATAAATAAATATTCAGATCATGTGTCCAACGGGTGATTATGAAAAGCCTGGTGCCTGATCTGCTATAAGTGTGTCTTTTCTTCACACTTTTGTAACTGATGGTGCCAAAGCTGGGAAAAGGAGAGATAAGAGAGACTTATTCTTTTTCCAAACATTGCATCACACTGCTCAGATTAATTACTGCAATGCTAACATACAATGTGATTGATTAATCACCTGCCTGCTGAGGTAAATCAGACAGATCTTTACGCATTTCATTTCATTTTCATGCGGTTACTCTGTAATGGTCAAACAATCACTGCACTCATTAAACACACAAACACACAGCCTTTAGGAATTTGTTTTCCCTCAGGCTTAACAAGCCTAACACTGTAGTTCATAAAAAATAAATAATTTCTTCTGACAAGGAGCTGCAGGAAACCCTAAGGTACTGTATCACATTATAAAATGCTATTGCAATATAAATTGTAATATACCCTGGTTGCACTGTATCACTATCGCCCACCACAGTGTTTGCCAAAGTTTGGTTTGTGAACTGAATGAGTGAATCACAAAGTACTAATACGTAAGACTGACGACTTCTTTTGTAGTTTCATAGTTTAACATTGCATTGCACATGCATCTATATCATATAATCTATATTCACAAGCTTTCTGAAACTGATAAGAGTTTCTGTAAATATCAAAATGTTAAATATTACATATAATAATTTGTATTATGGTTTAGGCTGTTGATTATTGTTGTTGTGATGGGAGTTTCCAGCTGATAATTAGGTGGTTATGAGCTATGGTACAGGGGGATGAAGTGTGTGGAGAAAACTGACTTAACCCTCATCTCATCTGAGTGTTTGCAGCTGTATCACATTTGAACATCAACAGTTAAAAGTAGAATAAAGTGCAGAAAACATTACTTCAGTGCTCAAGCGGAACAACATTTTGGCACAAACTTATTAGTCCACATTTAATTTTTCTTCATGATCGTCTCTTATTGATTTGACCCAGCAAACACACACACAAAGAACACCTGGACTGCAGGTACAGGCCACACATTGCAACAGTTTCTTACCAGGAGCTCATCCATGCTAGTTTGACACTTTTCCAGATTGATGCGTTTGATGGCCACCTTCTCCTTCCTCGGCTTGCAGTAGGCTGCCTGGACAACTGCAGTGGCTCCGCTCCCTAAGGAGAACAACATCAGAGTTACAAAATACTGTAATATGCTGCATCAACCCAAATGTAACTGAATTGTAGAAAACTGCCATTAGATACCAATACAGACCAAACCGTTTGTTCAAAGTCATCAGTCACGTTACCTGAAGTATGTCTCACTATAATCCGTGTCATACCTCAAGCAAAAGAGCACCACCCTCTCCTGCAACTGACGAATCTTCACGCACTCTGGGCTAACTAGCGTTAGCTAGCCATTTAGCTTCATACTGTCTTGCTAAGGAGCCATTTAACTTTAGCTTGCTAACTAGCATAAACCATTAATTAATTCATTTGAGCTGGCCAGAAGGGAACTCAGCAGAGCTGTTAACCTTCCTGGCATGTAGCTGCGGGTTGCAAGTGGCCTTCTGTTAGCTACAAACATGCAATGCTAGTTGGCTAGTAGCAGTTGGCAGCCGACACCACTGTAGAGACAGGGGAGGCTAGGATGCTAACTTTAGCAGGCTAAGCTACTCACCTATCACCTCATTGAGTTCGTAGTCATCCCTGTCGATTGACCAGGGTTGAGAGGACTGGTCTTCTGCCATGGCGTCGTTGTTTGAGCTGTGTAAACAATGCTTCTAAATGATAAACAGAAAGGCTGTCTGGAATTATAATATCTTTGTGATTACTCCATTCGGCTCCGATGATGCTGGCTGCTGCTGTTCCGCTGACAACTCCGACCGCTCCTGTCAACACAACTTTACGCGCGACTGACGCATCGTGTTACGTACGAACTCAATAGGAGGCACAGAGATGTCGCCATCTTGAGTGTGGCAAAGTCTGCCAGCTGTCCGTAAAAGCCGAAAAACATGGAAACAGAAAACTAACAGACCAGAGTTATAATTTATAGTTAGTGGACCATGACATGTTGGGTAGTTGAACTAGCTGAAACACTGAATGCTTACCTGTAAAACTGACTCGTGTCTAGAAGGGAACCCAAGAATTACTAAATACTCGCGAGATTTGGAGGCATTGTGCACGTTACACAAAGTAATTATGTTTTATAATGTGTCAGTACTGTGGTTAAGATCTGGGTATGTTAAGGGAGAGGTAATATTTGGTCAGAATTAGGGAAATGTCATGGTTTAGCTTAAAATAATCACTCTCGCGATATCTTTTGCGGTTCTGGGGTTCCTTTTTAGACACGACCATTAAACTGAGCACAGTAAACCCAGCAGAGGACGCTAAAGCCTCTACTAAGTGCGGGTCTTTTGTATTTTTATTCACAATTTCTTGCTCATTCGTGTGAAGTGACATTTAAAAGGCCGAGGCCTGTTCACAAAATGCCTCAACAATAGCAATAAAAAATAGTCCTGCATTCAAACAAAGGCCGAAGTAATATTCATTATGCAGGCCCCTGTTTAGCTCTATCAAACTTCAGCAAAAATGTATTAAATTATATACTGCGCTTTTATTTAAAAAACAAACATTATTCTCACTGTGATCCTATCGTGATAAAGATGATGATGATTAGTATGTTGTAATATTGTTTATTGTTGTAACATTTCATGTTCATCACATCCATGATTTTCAAAGTGGGGGCTGTCGGGTGTGCAAGGGGGGCTTCAAAAAGTAATAACAAAATTAAATTGTTTTTTATTATTGTGTATTATTAAAAATGTAATTGCTCATGCATATATTATTTGAAATGTAAATATTACTGTATTCATAAAAGTAAAGAAATATATTCAGAAGATTTCATTTTGGTTTTTGGTTTTTATTTCTGTGTTATATCATCTGTTTTTAAATGTCTTGCTCTGTGTCTATGCTTGGTGCTGCACATATTGTCTACTGGAACAAATAATAAATTGAGCTGTATACAAGCAATGGCCTTGCCGCTCATTTATGCTGGGTAGTTTAATCTATAACAATTAATTATTTTAATGAATTCATTATATTGTGATGTAACATTTTGAAAAGTAGTAACAATAGTTTTTAAATACACTGAATGTAGTGGAATGAAAAAAATTTAAAAAATGGAAATGTTTAAGAGAAGCGCAAATACTATAAAAATGTACTTTGGTACAGAACTTGAGTGAATGCACTTCAACAATACCATAGCTGAATTGACAGACTACAATATGTTTACAGTAAGGTTTAATTTTAGGCTACTTTAATCTTTCAATCTCCATGATGGAATTTGGGAACTTGCCAAGAAGTTTAATGAAAAGCAGATGGACCATGTGTGTGCTGTGTTAAATACACAGCAGACTGCAGTATTCATAACTTGGTGTGATTTCTTTGGGCTGTATCCTTCAGTAACTGAGACATTGTGTAATCCTTGTCACTGAAACAGAGCTGTGAGACATGGGGATGTTTTGGGGAAAACCAGCAAAACTATGGATGGTATCAGTGGAATGTGAGGAAACAGCGGGGCCTGTTCTTGCTTGTTCAACAGTCACAGACACCAAGCAAAGATACAGACTTGTCAACATGAGAAGTCACTTACTACTACTACTACTACATTCATGGTGTTTTGAATTGAAGGCATGTTTATGTGACAAGTCTATTGCTGACCAGTTTAACCAAATGCACTTATTTAAGTAGAGTCACCGTTCACTAATTAGTTTCATGGTTTACACAGAAACAAACCTTTGCTGCATAAGAACTTTTTCTGGACTTACTGATTTTGACAAAAACACAAAACAGACCCGAGTGGTTTGGTGATATATCTGACCAGTGGACAGCTTATGCTCAATGTTTTCCACTCTAAATATTAGGAGTTCTGTTAATAGAAATCAGGGATACTGAACGTAAAAATCATCACCATCTTTGTCTGTGATTTTGTATACCCATCCACACTAGCTCTGTGTGAGGAAAGAAGTGACCCTTCTTACGTTCCGCCCCTTTTTGCTCTGTGCTCCAATGACAGCTAAGCAAGCTTGGTACCTCATCAGCTGCCTCCTGTCCTGATTCCTGGAAATTGATTTGCTATGTTCTGGGCTTTTATATGCTGAAAAGAAAAGCAAATTTTGGAGTTGGTTAAAAGACGTTGCTTGGGGACCTGTGAAAGCTACATATATTCACATCTTAAATAGGATAATATTAGCACAATGCGAGCTAACTAGCTAACTTATCTATTTTAAGTTACATTCAAAAACTAATCGTGACCTGGTTACTCAAGATAATTCACTGACTTTGTTACTGGCAATTTAATGTTTTCTTTCTATTAGAAAAAAGTAGTTCCGGTTGATTTTACCACAGAAAGAAAGTATTTCTTATATGAAACTGCTCTTAAGAAAGTCTGTGAATTATCTCGAGAAACCGTGTAATGATTTCTGAAAGAAGGCACTGGTTTATAATTTTTCAAATGTATTTTTTGTGGTGCTTGGAGCAACACATGACTTGTGTCATTTAGTCCCATTATACCTGAGAGAGGGCAGAAATCGTTAGAGCCATTATCTTAAAAAAAAAAAGGCAACTCACACCAAAACAGTATAGATATTTAAATAGCACAACAGGCCAGAGTAAAATAAGTATTTTTGATTTTAGGGTTAACTGTTCCTTTAATCATTAGGTAGCTAGTTAGCTCACAGTTTGCTAACATCAGCTAGATAGTTAGCAAGTGATTTGTTAACATTACCAAACTTAAGATGTGACCCAGTGAGTCACATATACAGGAAAAGGAGAAAACTGACCAAGGTTCTAAGCTTGCTCAGCTGTCATTGGAGCACAGAGCAAAAAGGGGCAGGACTTAGAAATTGTCAGTTGTAAAGTAGCTGCACTAAACACTGAAGTGTCAAGTGCAGCTACTGTACACTTTTATGATACTGTTCTCTTTTATGATACTTTTATGATACAGTGCACTTTTATGATTGAAAATGTTTTTTTGTTTGATAAGAAGTTGTTTTAAGCCAATGAAGTGGTTAAAGGAAAGCAACAAGAAACGGTCAAGAGATCTGACCAGAGAAAGTCGATATGTAACACTCTGTCCTGCCTCATCGGGTACTTCAACGTGCCCATGAGCAAGGCACTTGAGCCCAAATGGCTCATCTGGACTAGAGAAGACCCCAGATGAAAAGTGTGTAAGTGTATGACATGTAACATCAAGATAAAATGCATGTTTTTCCTTTCTCAAAAGGTGGAATCAGTAGGATTTGTCCAAGCTGAGCGTAAACATGCCAGAAAGACAGTTGATTGTTGAGTCTCATTTCCAGGATGTCAAATACTAATGTTCTGAGTTAATCAAGTGTCCCAAGCTCAGCAAAATACTGAGCACATTTGGAAATACAGGCAGGGGGCTGGTTTCTGTAGATATATACACCACCACACTCTTAAGCGATAAACAAAAAACCCATGTGCAGTATACGTTTCGTACACATTTAGGAAAACAACCTACTTCTTCAGTCTTCAAACATGCATCCGGAGCCATGGTACAACTCCAAAGACAATACTGCACTGTTTTCCTGCTTGTTTCCCTGAAACTTGTGGATTTTTTTTTTTTTTTTTTTTTTTTTTTTGGAAGTGGTTGGCCCTTTCCCGGAAGCTCTCCCCCCTGATGTTGCATTAAAGCTCACTCATCCTGATGCTGACAGTGCGCTGAGGGTAAGCCAGGCCTGAAAGGGAAGTGCTGAGAGCCACAAGAGCCCCAACGCACCAGTGATTGCAGTGCTATTATCCTGCCAAGGCTAAGCTGCACATGAAAAGGAAAGCAAAAAAACTTCATCTGTCCCATTCAGTGTAACCAATATGCTCAAGCTCACCGTCAAATATGTGGACGGGCAGCGAGCCAACGCTGCTATTCAAGCTTCTTGATCATGTTTACCTTGGGTTTGAATGAGGAACAGGTGTGCACATGTATTGACAAAGCAGAAGTCAACTATAGACATAATGTAATATGACACTTTCACACTCTATATTACTTATAAAACCTGGTAACAGTATCTTGAGTCCTATGGGTGCTTTCTCAGGTGAATGTCCCCTCCCTGTTTATTCACATCTAGGGTTTCCTCAATGAGAAAATGGCCTAGAAGTGTTTTAGCAAACAGGATTATAGAAGCCATGGATTAAATAAGCATTTTTCATTTGTCTGCAGGTGCAAAGACCAACTCACACTGTGGCATGCTTTAAAAGCTGACTGTTAAGTCAAACAGCTTGTTAACCAGTCCCATGTGTTGGTGTAACCTACCCTGTTGTGACATCAGCAGTGCTGCTTGCATGGCAGGCTTGTCAAACCGGTGTTGGAGCCTGCTGGAGCGCTGACACCATTCAGACTGCCAGGAGAAACCCACCTGTGTCCGTCGCCGCCTTTAGGTGTGTTATTGGCCTCTCACTCGGCTCAACAAAACCAAGTTTTCCTCCCTATATTGCGCACATGGAAAGAAGGAGCAACTTTAGATGAAACGGTGCATCAATTGAAACGAGGAAAGACGAGATCAGACTGCGTAAAGAAGACAAACAACTGAGAAAGGATGGAAACAAATGGGATTGAGAAGAAAAACGGTAGGACACATTTTGAACTTTTGTTTAACTGTACAAATTAAATTAAATTTTTGCCTTAATTGTGTTCCAGAAATGTCCAACATTGAATAATCCCCAGGCCAAAGTGAGCAAATTTACTCGTGTATATTGCATTTTAATTCTTGTTATCAAGCTTTTTAATCACTAACTGCGGGTATTTAGTATTGAGTTAGAACAAGATCACCTGTAGATTTTTATGACTCGTTTACACTCCGCCAAAAGGTGTGGCTGCGTTTATCCAGCCTAGTTTCACCTTGCTGCACACAGTGCTGCCAAGACCAAAACAGCGCGCAGCCTCTACTTAACCAGAGAAGACAAACAAACGCCTACTTCAAGCACTGTTATCGAATGGCGCTAAATAGGCACATATTTCCATCTTCTCAGCACTCACACACCTTTGTTGACCTGTTACCAGCACTACAAGTTTTTTTTTTATGGGCTTATTTAAATCACAGCACTCGACAGTATCGCAAAGTCACCGCTAGATGGAGCCCGCGAGTCAATCATTGCAGAACTCAACACTGTGACAATATATTACAGTGGCTAATTAACCGCTAAATGCATTGTTATCATATTTACACTGTACTTTCATACGTTATATTGATTAACTGTTTTCACCTAGCCTCATTTAAAATGTTTGTTTTCTTATACGTCAACTTTAGTTTAATTTAAATTGTAATTCTGTTGCTAGCTAAAGCTTCTCCACAGCAGCCATATTGATAGTAAATAGTAGCAGGGCAAACAAAGGTGTAACTAATGGTGCTAATTAAGGTCCTGTACCATTCAGTTCAAACAAAGTCACGTTGCTGCTATTGTGCATGTTGGCTTTGCTACACTAAATGGAACAGGACCTTAATTAGTAATTGCTAACTCCTGTGTTTACTCTGCTACTGTCGTGGAAAATGTTTATCAGTGTTACATATAAGGTTTTTTTTTGTTTGTTTGTTTTTACACAACTTTATTTAAGTGTATGAAAAAATACATACAGATATGGCATGGAGCTGTATTACACACTTCTTGTCCAGACATATAAGAATAAAAGACATGTAAAACAAATAAGGAGTCGTGGGATGCTCTGAAAGTTTAAGTTCTTCTGGAAAGTTACAGAGCTTCAAAGCTTTCTTCGTCACTGATAAGAAGCAATGGCACAATTCAGTGTGAAATAGGCTATGCGGAAGTTTAGCTGTGTTGTGTTTTCAGAAATCTATTCTGGTGTAAGAAAATTTTACCAAACATGACAATTGCGTTCATTCTTATGTCATGTTGTCTACCATCTTTCATAAACACGCCAAAAAGTGCATTTTCCTTAACCAGTAATGCAGACGTTCCCGGGGAGCACTAGCAAATGTATACATTCAGAAAATAAATGTTCTGTTGTTTCAATGTGTTTAACACAAAATGAGCATTTGTTACGATCTAGATTTTTTTTTTTTAGCTTAATCTTTGGACAGATATTGTAAAATTGAGTTTTGGTTTGATGAAAATGCATATAATTCTATCATGAAGCATCTGTTTATTAGCTTCACAGTCTGGTTATTATCTAAAACTGCCGGGTCTCTGGGTGTCTTAAAATGGCCCAGCTGTTTAAAAAAAAAAAAAGTATCCTTTGAAATGAAACATTCAGCATAAAGCGGACAGAAGTTTTGAAACACGTCTTCTTGCCGCGGTATTTACACATTAGCTGCATGTCATGAAGCTAAGTGGGTGTGTGGCTCTCAGCTGACTGCTTGAGGGAAGTCCGCTCACGGATATGAGGTGAACTTTGAGTGGGGCTGGTTCACGCCCTCCTACACACAGTTTTCGGTTCCGACGTCTTGTGAATACAGTCCGGTAGCTTTTCAGCGCCTCGGGGCACCATGAGTTGTCTCCCAACACAACCGCAACTCAGCGGACCTGAGGAATTACACCGATATGCCAGGAGTCAGAGGGTGATACAAATCAACGCGAAGATCCTCGGTAGGCTGCTGTGAACTTATTCTAACGGTATCTCTTGAGCCAGATGTGACCAAAGGGTCACTGATAATCAGACATGCTGCGTTGTTCCAGTGTGTCAGGGGTGGAAGAAGAGTAGAACTACTACAGTGGAAACATAATCTGTTACGAGTAACGCCCAAAAACTTAAAGTAAAAGTATTTAAGTATTATCAGCTAAATGTACCGAAAATATTACCTGTAAAATTACTCATAATGCAAAAAATGTGAATGTTACTATATTATGTATCATTCTTGGAATAATGGAGAGCTGCAAGTTGCTGTTGCCAACTATTTTGATCAATCAATGAGTCGTTTTGAGTAAATTTTTTTGGGGCAAAAATGTCCAAAAGTTCTCTGATTTCAGCTTCTCAAATGTGAATATTTCCTAGTATTTTTAGTCCTCTATTGACATTTTTATGGATCAAACTACTGATTGATTATTTGAGATAATTATCAATAGATTAATCAGTAATATTGTAGTTGCAGCCTTAAAGCAATAATTCTGATGCATTAATGTGTGAGTGACATTTTTACTAAATAGTTTGTGAAGGTGGAGTTATTTTTTTTAAACTCATTTCTATACTGCTAGTAGTTCAATCTATAACAATGCATCACATTTAACTGATCACATGTTTTCTTTCTTTTCATAAAATCTAAATATGAAAAGTAGCTAAAGTAACATTTATCAAATAACAACAAAGACTAAATGTAATGTCAATTAAGTGTCAGAAAACAGTGAAAGATGGCCATCACGGTTTCAGTCCAGCATGATGTCTAAATGTAAAACACAAAGGTATTCAGTTTAATGTGATAATAAAGAGAGAAATGCACAAAATCTCTATATTTAAGAGGTTTATAATGGCATTTTCTGAAATTTTTGCACAAAAAATTACTTTAATGATCAGTCAGTTATAAAAATACCTTACCAGGCAAGTGAGTTGTTGGATTTACTAACCTAATGTGGCATTTTCATTGCTCCAGGCAAGCATCAAATTCTTATTGTGGAACCCTGCTTACAGTGCATGAGTAAATGTACTTTGTTGTTTTTCGGTGAACATTTCAACAACATTAAAAGCTGTAAAACTGTGTGGTAAGAGGCTTGCCTTTGCTTGAGATTTGGGGCATTTCGCTCTTTTCACGGAGTTCTCTGATGAGATGAGTGCAGGTTAAAGAGGAGGATAAAGGTTTGAGTCAGCTCACCCGTGTGTGAAAGGGGCTTCAGCTCAGCCGGTTTGTACTCTGCTTGTCTGCTCTCACAGGTATGGAGGGCGACGTGGACCTCCAGTTCCTCCTGAAGGGTGGAGACCTCCTCAAGGTCCGCTCCACGTCCTGGAAGAAGACCCGCTACTTCAAACTCCAGGAGGACTGCAAGACCGTGTGGCATGAATCACAGAAAATCTTCAAGACAAACCAGACCTGTGAGTGCTGTCCCAGCACCCCACAAGCATGTGTGTGAGACTCTTGCACACATCTGTCTGGTGGTGTGGTGGATACACGCCTTCCATCTCTTCTTTGCTTTTGACTTAGAATTATTACCTAAAAACATCCAACACATTTCCAGCGATGATGCAACTAAAACTGTTTTTTCTCAGGTTAGACAGATTATTTTTTCTTCATGGATTGTATAAGTGGAGGACTGAACATAGAGCAATAAAAAACCTCTCCCTCTGAAAGACCTTTGTAATATCAACCTGGTTTGTTAATGATAGCAGTGATGTGTTTTGTGGGTGTGTTTATCAAGATAGAGGTTTTTTATATGGGTGGAGGAGGGATCTGAAATGGCCCTCTGGTTATAAATTCTGCTTGGATTACAAACTGTTCTCAGGAAGTCACACTCTGATAACTGTATTATGGTGACGTCTGTCGCCGCAAATAAACATAAACGATACAGCAAAGTGCTTCCAATAACTCTGCACATTACTGCAAACTTCAGCAAGATCGATGTTTGAAAATGCCGAACTTCATGTTCCAGAAACTTGTAGTGTGACGTCGGTAAACTGCAAACAGCAGGCTTATATTTACCAAGCAGGCTGGTCTGTGATGCCTCAAGATACCAAAAGTACAAGAGACTGCCTTTTTATTTTTTAGCTGAACAAGATGTATTTATCAGTCATACAGCAGAAAATTCCTTGATTAAAGGACTAGTGTATATGATTTATGAGGATCTATTGGTAGAATATGGTTGGAATATATTCAGAAGTTCTTTTTCATTACAATATAATCACCTGAAAATACGAATCAATGGGCGTCATACAGGAACCACTCATACGAACAGATTTATTCTTAAAGTGGTTTGTACGAGTGATTTAGGAGAACTTCTCGCAATCACCGTTTTAATTGCTTTAACTCATATACTGAATGTGTTAAATAACTTATGCTGCCGTCTCCAGTTTCACTCGATGACATCTCAGCGGTGCGAATGGGCCGTCAGTCGGAGGGCTTGAGGAAGTACACAGGGGAGCAGGTGGAGGGCCGCTGCTTCTCCATCATGTTCAAGGGCCGCCGCAAGAACCTGGACCTCATGGCCAGCTCAGAGGAGGAGGCCAAGCAGTGGGTCAACAGCCTGCAGAAGACGATGTCCAACATAAACAACCTCAGCCTCCAGCAGAAGACAGAGCAGTATCCTTATTGTGACAGTGGAGGTTATATTGTGGTTCAGGAACCTCTGCCCCTGCTGCATAACTTCAATTATTAAATACAAGTCCACAGATACCTTCAAGGGACAGTTCACCCAAATCAAAAAAACATATCTTGATTTTTTTTGTTGTTTGGAGTTGAGATATCAGCTCTAGAAATGTCTGCTTTCTCTCCAATATCATGGGACTAGATGGCATTCAGCTTGTGGTGCTCAAAGTGCCAAAAAAAAATTCAAAAGCAGGGTAAAAAAGAAATCATGACCCGGTTAGATAATCCACAGAGGTTATTGTGAACACTTTCGCTTTCCTTACATCGAAAACCTTTCAGTTGGATCTTCAGCTGCCTGAGGAAGGCGGACAAGAATAAGGATGATAAGCTGAGTGAGTCAGAGGTGAAGAACTTCCTGCGTCTGATCAACATTGAGGTGGACGACGTCTACGCAGAGATGCTCTTTGAGGTGATGCCCTTGGCGCTTTATAATGGGTGATAATGATGAAAGTCAGTGGTAGATATCCCAAAGAGCTGTAAAACGGATGAATCACTGCTGCAGGGTCAGTTATGTGATGTAACTGATATTGTAATTGAATTATTTCAACACAAATTGCGTTTAGTATGACAGCATATTAAGGCCATTGGAGGTTTAAAAAATAAGAAATTGCAGACCTGTGAGAGGTGAATAATATTCCAAGAAAAAAATCCTTACTTAAGTTCAGGTGAGAAGGCTTAAATAATAATGTTCCCCAAAAAACCTTAAGAATTTCCAAGATTAAAGTTGTAAATTTTGTAAAACAACCCTTCAAATTCTCTGTCGAAAACTGTGTGAGTGAGTGTTTTTTCTTTTAAATTTTACAAATTTAATCTGGGAAATAAGCTTTCTTGCATTCTGATTCAAGGCAGACAGTCAGGAAGAACCCTCATATTAACTTGATATCATAGGTAGAGCTGCAATGATCAGTTATGAATTGTATATTAAATTAATCACCAACTATTTTGATAAATGATTAATCATTTTGAGTAATTTAAGAACAAAATGTAAAAATTCTCTGATTTCAGTTTCAGTGAACATTCCCTGATTTCTTTACTCCTCTCTGATAGTACACTGAATATTTGAAGTTTGTGGATAAAACAAGACATGTGAGGACGCCATCTTGGACTTTGATCAACATTTTCCACCATTTTCTGACATTTTACAGACCAAACAACTCATTGATTAACGGAGAAAATGGTCAACAGATTAATCCATAATGAAAATAATCATTACAGGAAAGACTTGAGGAGTAGGTCCAAATATGCAGAGCACACAGATGTCCGTGTTAGGACATATTTGTCAACCAACAAGATCGTGATGTGATTAATTTAAACAATTAATCGAATAATCAAGAAAATGACAGATAAATTAGTAATAATAATCGCTATTTGCACCCCTAATTTTAGATTAGATGCGATGGTAATTAGTTCTTTGCAAAAAGAAATTGATTGAAATTTGAATTTAAAAGTAATGTGAAACTTCTGTTGAACTGACTGAACTCCCACCACAGTTAGGTGGCATGTGTATGAGAAAGTTTTGTTTCGTCCAGTTTTCTTTGACGTGTGTGCCTGACTTTTCTCAGGTTGTACTTGTAGATAATTTCTCTTAAGTGGTAATATATATTTTAAAAAAAACCCTGAAAAACTGAAAACAGTTTTCATGTAAACCCTTACTGTCTTTATACTGACAAGATCATTTCCATCACACAGAAATGTGACAAATCCAAATCCGGGTACCTTTCTGGAGAGGAGATCGAACACTTCTATGATCTGTTGACCCGTCGGGAGGAAATCGACGTGATCTACGGAGAGTATGCAAAAACTACGGGCTTCATGAGTCCTGAAAACCTGGTGGCCTTCCTGATGAAAGAACAGAGGGAGAAAGCCACACTGGCTGACGCACACAAGATTATTGAGAAGTACGAGCCAGATGAAAATGGTCAGTACCTTATCTGTAATAATGTGCTTTGGTTTCAGGTTGTTACTCCATAATGTGGTGGAGGAATAGTTCCTCAATCCTGGCCTTTCAGTTTCACAGCTCAATCACTGAAAACTAGCAGGGCTGTAACACGAGCTCTCATTATCCAGACATCATTTTCAGTCTTTTGAGCTACAGGGTAAAAATGTCCTCTCTGGTCTTCCTCTGTGTATCTATAACATCAATCTCAAATCCAAACACTAAAAAAATGAGCAGGAATCCTATGTTGAGTACAAGGGAAACATTCGGCCAATGAGATTACAGATGAAAAACAGCCTTTTGGCTAACTCTGGTACAATTGAAGCAATGCTAAAGGTCCAGTCTGTAAGATTTACAGGGATTCATTGGCAGAATTAATTTACAGATCCTTGAGAATTGGGACGAATCATGTTCTACCCATGAAAAACTTTGAAAATTATTAATACCAACACTCTAGTACGATTTATTTGGTGAAAATTGGTGAAAATGTTTTTAATTTCTGAACTTGTATCTTTTCCCAGATAAGACTTCACAGCATAAAAACAATTGTGAAAATTATTAAAAACTGTCAACGCTTAAAACTCACAATACCTACTGATAACATAGGTTATAAAGATGTGCTATTATAATCATCTTCAAACACTAAGTTTTCCATTCTGGTGAAGAAGAAGAAGTTGCTTGGAAGCGAGCTATATAAGAGTGACGTCATGTTTAACACACTGACTCAGTCCTGGGAGATTTGAGCCGCAGTACAGTTACAGACATATTAACAACATTTGCAATTTTCCAAGGCAAATAAATTGCTTGGAAATGAGCTAATCCCTTAGATGGGACTTTTGCCAGCAACTAGAATGTACAAGATAATCTTAATATTCAGTAACATACAATGATTAGTCTATTCAGTGCTGTCATCGCTCTTAAGGATAAGTTATTTATTATACAAGTGTTTTACATGCATGCACCATAGATTTTATGTCTGGTCTGTCGGTTATTAGTGCTAAAAGGTGCAGAACATAACTCAGCTGATTCACACAGTCTTTTCAGCAAGGATCTTTTATCTCAAATTTCAGTATGAAAATACAGACGTAAACGGCGACTCCAAGTTCAAACTTTTAATGGTCAACAGGAACAAGCAGCAAAGCTCCTCTTTGCTAGATTTATTACCAACGTCTGTTGAAAGAGAAGTCAGTGTTGAAAGAGAAGTCAGTGCATTTAGCCCAAACTACCACACCAAAATGCTTTGGGATGCCCATTTTCATGAATGAAGATAGATTTATGACAAGTGGACAAATGATCAGTGCTAATGCTGCATTCATGTGCTCCTCAGATGGTCCCATTTCCCGAGTTGGAAAGTCGTTCTTCTGACTTCTGTGTATTCATGAGCTTCTAAGTTGTAATGTGGAACACATTACCCTTAACCACAAAATATTGCTGTACTCGACTTGTTATCAGGGTTAATGCTGATAAATAACTTTTCTAACCAATATAGGTCACTCTGCGTGGACAGCAACTAACAGTTACAACCTTTGGTTACAAATTACAGATGAGAAAAAAAAACTTAAATAATACACGAATTAGAAAAAAAGTTATCAACCAAACATTTCTGACTTTTAGAGCTGTTTTGACAGGGACTCATTTTTCCAAACATTCCGACATCACTTGATTTCAGGATGAAGCCCTGTGAATTTTGCAAAGACCTTTGGTCGATCTGGGCCACGTTTTTGGACCAGTCTTGCCGAGGGGTATAAGAAAATATCAATACACTTGAGTATCACAATTTTGTGGCTTGAAATTTCTTTCTGTTCCTTCAGCCAAGGCGAAGAAGCTGCTGTCCAAAGACGGCTTCCTCATGTACCTGCACAAACCAGAGGCCATGGTCCTCAATCCAGATCACAAAGAGGTGTACCAGGACATGAGCCATCCCCTCAGCCACTACTTCATCTCCTCCTCGCACAACACCTATCTCATGGAGGATCAGCTCAAAGGGCCCAGCAGCACGGAGGCTTATGTCAGGTAACAGCGTTCATTCAGCCTATAAGACTCTGTCCTTGACGCCTTGAATTCAGCTGCCGTACCTGCAGTGCACTGATAAAATCACTGCAGGCTGCAGATATTTATCCAAGTTTTGGTCTCTGGATGTCTCTCCGTCCCAATCTAATGGGACGAGGCTGAGGGCTGCAAGATGTTTCTAGTTTGTGCCTGTGAAAGTCAGCAAGAATATCTTGGATGATCTGAAGGTTTGAGACAAATCGGGCACAATCTGTAAAGAAGTTATTGGCTTTTTTAATCATCTTAGGTTCATTAACGACAACCTTTGGCCTGCCTTTTTGTAGTCCAACCATTCAGTCAGTAATGCCGGTTGTGTCTCCCTCAGGGCTCTGCTGAAGGGCTGCCGCTGTGTGGAGCTGGATTGCTGGGACGGACCAGACAATGAGCCAAAGATCTACCACGGCTACACACTCACCTCTGAGATCCGCTTCAAAGACGTGATCAGAGTCATCAAGGACTATGCTTTCAAGGTGTGTTTAGTATCCAAAAATATCCAGTGTCGTTAATGTACCCATTAGCATCAGCTCTATGCAAGTTTTCCTCTCTGTGTTTTCTGTGTGGTCGTCCCCAGACGTCTGATTACCCGGTCATCCTCTCCTTGGAGAACCACTGCAGTGTGGAGCAGCAGGTGGTCATGGCCCACCACATGAGCTCCATCCTGGGCAGCGCACTCGTCACGTCTCCGCTGGGGGACGGCATACCCACAGACTTCCCATCTCCAGAGGTTTGCGTCCACTGTTTTCCATAGCGGCATTTCCCCTATCATCAACAGAAAAGATTAGAAAAAATATTGCATATGCATATGTGCATATTTCAACTCATTTTAGGTCAGCGTAAGAGACTTTGCTGCTTTTTGCCGTCAGTCAGTCGTGCTAGTTTCTCTCCTCTGCTCTATGACTCCACACGCACATTGAGTGGAGCACAGGAGAGACAACTGAAGTGAAAGATACCAGTGACTCCCTGTGATACTGTTTTTATGTGTGAACCTCCAGGAGCTAAAGGGGAAGTTCCTGATCAAAGGTAAGAGGTTAAACAAACTGGAGGCCGCTTTTGCTCCTGAGGTGGCAGCGGACGACAACTCAGACGTGACAGAGGAGGACGATTCAAATGAAGAGGAGGAGGAGGAGGAGGAGAAAAGAAAGGTGGGGGGCTCACATCAAGGATAAATCGATAGATAGAGTCGATAAATCATCTCAGTTAACACCTTTTTAGCATCAGCTGACTTTTTTCCTTTTCTCATTTCCGTTGAACGTGTAGAAGAAAAAGAAGCTGAAACTGGCCAAAGACCTGTCCGACATGGTGATCTACTGTAAGAGCGTCCACTTCAACGGCTTCGAGGACGCAAGAGAAAACCTGAGCTTCTACGAGATGTCGTCCTTCAAGGAGGGAAAGGCCGTGAAGCTGGCAGAGGAGTCGGGTGAGGAAGATGTCGTGCTGGAGTGTTTTAGTGTTGAGATTTATCTTAAAGGGAAAATTCAAAACTTTTCATGTGGATGTCCAGTCAGTGTTGATGATAAATGTAGTCAGTTGCAACAAAAATTCAGTGTGCGCTATATTGACTAAGAAAGCTGATTTCTCCTGCTACAAAATCTGTAGTTCTTCCAACAGAATAAAAACAGGTTATTTCAGCCTGGAAGTCTCCAAATCTGGGTAGCCTGGGGGTGTGCTAGTTGAATTTTGGCCAATAACAACTTCTATCTATAGGCTAGACGAGTGATACACGGGTGGTGGTGGTGGTCAATATAGCACACACTGAGGAATTTATTGCTTTAATTGACTACATTTACCATCAAAACTGACTGGACAGCCAGATAAAAAACGTGAACAATCAGTCACCATGTCCAGAAACAGGGCTAACTTGCAAACTAAGCCAGTTCAACGTGAAAAAAATCTTCATGAAAGTATTTACATAGTGAAAAAAAAACAGTTGTTTAGTGAGTGTCTGAATTTTTTTTTTTTTTTTTACGCAGTTATTAACTCTTTTAGTTTATAAATGAGGTATGGAGGACCACAAGTCTGGTTCAAAAGTTGGAATTGTAATTGTAATGGCCAATAGAATGAGGAATTATGAAAATAATTAAATTTATCAAATAAAAAAAGCATTTACAGAAACTGTATAGAACAGTCAATAAGTACATCATTTAAAAATACATGCATTGGTTCATACATGTATCATTTAATTTACAAAATCTAGTTTAAAAAGATAAATAAATACATAAATTGAATTAAAAAATAAAGATTCAATCAGAAGAATCAACAGAATGCAAATTAGCCATTGGGATGTAACAAGCTCTCTGATTGGTTGGAGATCTGCTCTTCACACTCTAGCTATCTTTTCCAGCACTGTTTAGGCAACAAGAGGAGCCTTTTAGGAATGTAAGTGTATGTTCTTGTGTAAATATAGAAACATAGATCCACCTGCTGGGCTGCTGTATGTCACTGCTATGCTTCTGCACATCGGCTATATTGGGACAGTCAAGATCTGCCTAAACATTCAGCTCTGATTAATATCTACTGAAAAGTTGTGCAAACAAAATTGAATTAAATATTTTCTTTCCTAAAAAGATTTTGTCAAACCCAGCTTGACACCTGTTGTCCTCGTGGTGGTTAGAGCACAGCACGATTATAGCATGTGATTATGCACACAATGTACAAAATAATGCACCTTGCTGTGTGATGACAGAAAACAAAAATCCAAACGTTCAGCTCTCACTCAACTCTGTTCTTCGGTCTTGATGTGTCCTCTGCAGCTAATGCTTACATCCGCCATAATGTGGAGAAGCTGAGCCGCATTTACCCAGCAGGCTTAAGGACAGACTCCTCCAACTACAACCCAGTGCCTCTGTGGAATGCTGGCTGCCAAATTGGTATGTAATACTGACGCAAAAACTCTCACATCAACAGTCCAGTCTCATGATGTTGCAAGCACCAGTGAAAATTTTATTTTGGATTCCTCATTGTCCTTTCATCATATTATTTATTCCTCTTCAGTGGCCTTAAACTTCCAGACCAGCTGCCCGGATATGGACCTGAACTGGGGCAGATTCATGGTCAACGGGAAGAGCGGCTACATCCTGAAACCGGCCTACATGAGGAACACAGACACGGAGTTTGACCCCATCACCCTGACCAGAGGGGACTGGCTGAAGCACAAGACGCTCCATGTCATGGTTGAGTGTTTCACACACTGACATTATGTCATCTGTAGTTTCCTGCTCACAATCCTGCTCTCCAGATCATGACGGGTCTTTTTTTTTTCTTATCTGACATGATGTGTCTGTCCCTCACTTGTCATCAGGTTATATCAGCCCAGCAGCTCCCCAAAGTGAACAAGAAGAAGTCCTCCATTGTGGACCCGCTGGTTAAAGTGCAGGTTTACGGTGTGCCGGCTGATGTTGCAGAGAAAGAGACCAGTGCTATTGAAAACAATGGTACCTTTCCTTTCCTTTACTGCACTGTAGTTCTGTTTAACAACTCAGTTCACAAAACACAGATATTGGTCAGATGCTTGCACCTGTTTTATTCTTGTGGAGGTATATTCTCCTAATTCTAGCAGATTATTAGCTGAACATAGCTGATGCAACATTTTTAATGTTACCGCAGTCACAATGCTGTTTGACTGATAATTTAGAGGCATGATAAAACATGTCTCTACCAGTAATAAACTCAATAGATCAGAGTCCAGTTCAGTCACAACACAGATAATCTTTAGTCTTTAAAAGGATAGTTTAGATGATCTGATATGGGATTGTATGAGGTACTTATCATAGTCAGAATGTGGTGATATCTGTGATTTCTACTAATGGAACTCCTAATGTTTAAAGGAGTGGTTCATATTATTTGATGTAGGGTTGTATGAGGTAAGATGGCAGTGGGCATGCCCCCGGTTTAGAGAAGCAGAGGACAGCACAGATGCCAAATAATGCACTATTTGAATAAGGTCAGCAGCGAATGAATTTCAGGCACATAACAAACGGCCTAAATCATTATCATTGTAAGTGGATGCTAAATCTAGAATATTTTCTTTGTTTACCTTGCCGATAGACAGGCTTCTAAGATGGGAAACTGCTGTTATACAAGCCAAATGTTGTTCTCCCTCCTTCAACCAGACTCCTTTGGCAAAAACAGTGATTTTACTTTGTAGAACACAGGAGCTGCTAGCTTGAAATGTTAGTTTGTTTGTGTTATTGCGTAACACTTAAAATCCAAAACTAACCTTTTAAAACATCGAAGCCATGCAATGACGCAAACAGACTAACAGATGGAGGCAGTAGCAGACCAGCAACTCCCATGTTCTGTGAGGTAAAATGACTTCTGCCAATGGAGTTAGTTTGGTTTGAAAGGAACGATATTTGGCTTATGTAACGTTGGTTTCTTGTCAGAAAAGGCTGTCTGGCTGAAAAGTAAAGCGATGAAAATATTCTAAATATAGCGTGCACATAAAGAAAAAGTCTTTTGTTGCTGGTCCTGTCCACAGCAGTTCATTACTTTGCTTCCTACACTGGTACTCCTGCTGCTTCTCCAGACTGGGGACATGATGACTGTCATCTCCTGTAGGTCATACACTGACTATTGATAAGAACTTCATATAACCCCACTTCAAATAGTCTGAACTATTCCCCACTGCTGCATCCCACTAATGTATTCATGCCCTCTGGGGGTTATTAAAATGCATTCTGGGAAACGCGGGCCACCTTTGAAGCACATGTAGACGAGGCAGGTTAAAAGTTCACTTATTAACTCCTGGAATGTGCTGAACATCAGAAATTAATGACGCACAACATCTGCGATTCATCGTGTTTCTCCTGTTCTGTTTGAGGCTTTAACCCAACATGGAATGAAAACTTCCAGTTCGACGTGTACGTGCCGGAGCTAGCGCTGGTGCGCTTCATCATCGAAGACCACGACTCCACGTCCGATAATGAGTTTGTTGGGCAGTACACGCTTCCACTCAACAGCTTACAAATGGGTGAGTTCAACACCTGGCAGCATAATTTGCATCATTTACCAGGTCTGTTTCTTTCTTCTGTAGAATCTCATTTCTGCCAATGTGATGGGGAAATAAGATTTTGGAAGTTATTATAATGAGAAAGTTTCTGAAATATTGATTTAGTATCTATTTAAAAATGGATAAGTTTCTCATTATTTTGAGATGCTTTCTCAAAATAAGTTACTATCTCCAAGGTTATCTTTTTTTTTAATACTAACTTGAAATAACTCTTTCGTTTTGATATACCACCTCATTATTTTGATATACCACCTCATTATTTGCAGATACTCGCTCATTATTTTGAGATACTAACTCATCGAGATACTCAGATAACTCATTATTCCAACTATAATGAAATCCATTCTAATAATTTCTCATTATAATGACTTAGAGGATGTTTTTTTCATCACACTGGCAGAAATGATCTTTGTTTTCACACTTCATAAATGAGCAGACAGGAACTCTGCCTTCTCTGGTGGAACATAGAGAACTCAATTCACACTCTGCACAAAGAGCTCTTCGTGTTCTGCTTTATGTTTTTTGTCCGATCGCTGACTGCAAACACTTTGTGCTCCCACGCAGGATACAGACACGTGCCTCTGCTCAATAAGAACGGAGACGTTCTCCCCTCAGCTAGACTCTTTGTACACATCATGGTCCTTGATGCCGAGTAAGACGTCACCGACCGGCCTCTGCAGGAAACAAGGACCTCCATCACACAGCCATGTTTTAGCTGATTTTAATTTGATTTTTATTCTCTGGCTCGATAGTTTTAGTTCATGATTAAGTTATTGGCTTAATTCCAGAAGTGTGAGCAGCTGCTGTAAAACATTCTTCTCAAGGGATAGTAGCGTGTTAAACTACTGTACACACTGCGTTTGCGAGACTTTATAATGCTCCATATGAGTCACATTACAGGGACTATTATACAAACTCTTTTTAATTGGTTTGTATGAGTTGCACTAGTGTTTTACTACCATGTTCAGTTTGCGACGGTATTGGATTTTTTTTTTTTTTTTAAGATTTACACTTGTGTCCCTCATTTCTGGTCGGTTAATGTATTGTCTATTTAAATCTTTTTATTCAAATGACCATTTTATGAATTCTGGAGAAACACAAGCCAACATCAAAACATTGTTGTCTTCATTAGTAATTTTAGTCATCCAAGTATTGGTTATTTTTCATGTGACATCATTACAATTGCTTCTTTATCTTTTTCGTAAAATCAAGATGAAGATAAAAAGTTTTAAACATGAACATCTGTCTCGATCTCTTTTTTTTGCATAATATGCAACATTTGCCTAAATAACAGTGTATAGACTCATAAACATAGAAGTGTGTGTCGGTGTCTGTATTTGCAGAAACCCTGCTTTCTGCCTGTATTTCTTGATTTTCTTGTTATTTTGCTGTGCTCGGGGAGACTTTACCGACCCAAAACGTCGGCATTTGACTTATTTGACATCAAAATAATCAGCAGATTAATCGATAAAGAAAAGAATCGTTAGTTGCAGCCTTTCGTCACCAGTCTTTGTGGTGCATTTATGAACAAATTCTACCCAATTATACCTTTAACTAAACAATAATTCACTTATCTGTAGTTGTATAAGACTTTTAAAATGAACCACATTAATAATCCATAGATTTCTTATCCAGTGGTACCAAGTGGAATAATACAACTATATAGCTCTTAATAACCTGCTCAACCATTATATGACAATAGTAGCCTGCAGTGCATACAGTAGGAAAATCAAGTGCCTCTTTGAACCACTTTATTTTATGCGAACAGGAGAAGAATGAAATCTGGTTGGGGCAGAGGCCTTTCAGCTTGTCTGCAAAATGAAATCATCGCGTAGTGAACTTTGGATGGACACACCCTCAGTACACAGAGTGTTAGTCCAACAATCAAAAGGAGGTCAGGAAGGTGATGCACATAAATGCACAGCTCGTAGCTTAGTGTACGGTCGAATGGTGTGAAAGCCTTTGACTAAATAAGGGCTATTTACTGCTTCGCATACTTAAAGCAGGTAATTATCACTAACTCTGCAGTTCCCTCCATCGCTCTAAGGAGCTTTTTGGCCTATTTCACGTCATTGTTTTGATTTTATTCCCAACTTTACTTTTTGTTCACTCTCACTGTTCCACTTCCAGCTGCAGCAGGCAGCTTTTTTTTGAGAGAAATAACAAAACAAACAAACAAAAAAACAAACAGCAGCCACAGTCTGGATACTTTTGGATTACTTACAGAATCAAACAATGAAAATATTGAACCTTAAAAATGGACACAGTCACAGAAATTTGAGCGCCACAAATATTCCTCTCTCTCTTTGAACATCTGAACATCTCACTGCGTGCAAATAAAATATATTTTGGCACAGGATTCTTTCTTCTCCTGCCAGGTCCACCACAAACTGGAGCACTTGTCTAACAAAACCCCGCATGTCAGACGTGCTTTTCAGTTACAAGAGCACCTGTTATCACAACATTAGTTTCATCATTTTAAAATTGCCACATTTTAGAGACATAATCAAAAAGGTAATCCAGTAATCCTTGACAGTTATAGCACATTTTTAAAATGTAATCACTGACTATAGTTTCTTAGTTTTTGTAATGGAAAAACACAATCCAGACTACGTCTCCTCTGTTACTACACAACCCTGGGACTAGTGTTTGAGCGTATTTGAGAATATTGCAGCCATGGAGCAAGATCATTTTCTCAAGAGTCAGTAAAGACAAGAAAAGAGCTGAGGATTTTTCGGCATACATTCCCCAGGAGGTCAAAATCTTGACTTTAAATTACTACTATTGAATGTGTAAATAGCAACTGTATGTTACAGTGGTGTAAGGTCAGTACAGCTGGCCCGAGAAGTATATGCCGCTATGATGGGATCTAGTGACAGAAACACCAAAGAAAATGAGAAATGATTCATTTCTAGACCTTCTTCACAGCAGCCGTATTAATATGAAATAGCAGGGTAAACACAGGCGTTAACAATGACACCAATTACAGTCCAATTTCATTTAATGTTACAGAGCCTTTCCAGTGAGCCAACATGCACAAAAGCAGAGCCTTAATATCACCTATGATGACCCTATTTCATTATTAAAATGACCACTGTATAAAAGGTCTTGAGTTTTTAAAATGGTTTATATATAGCTTATATATGAGCATATAATTATAAATGTAATCCATTATTATTATTGTAAATTTCAACTGACTATTATATTTTTTAAAAAAACGAAACAAAACGTGGGGTTGACTTTACAAATAAATATATAGCAAAACGACACCATTTTTAATTTAATGAGTTCTTTTAACACATATTTCTGAGTCCAAGACATTGTTGGAGGGCCTGCTCTCAGTGAGCCCCCCAGCGCACAATGCAACTGTCTGCATGGTCTGTATTTACAAAGTAAAAGGTGTGTCAGTTTTTTGTGTTTACATGTTTACAGTCTGTTCCTGCCGCCCTTCAGTTAGGGGTGTGTCATAATTCTCCAAATCCACAATTTAATTTTCAGGAAATTATTTGATTTAAGGGTTTTTCTTTTTGCAACCGTCATTGACTTTTTCAAAGTCTTACTTAAAAAGATATAAAAGTGCAGCTGCAGGCTACTGGTATGCTACACTGTGTTGTTTCATCTAGTTTTTACTGACACATGCCAGACACACAAGTAGTTGGGAGAGGAGAGGGAAAAAAAGAACACTGAGACTTGCTGATCCTACTTTTGATCTTGATCCATTTTCGATTTGAGATTTAAGTTTCCATAATAAGTTTCCATAATAAGTTTAATTTTTTAAGATAACATGACCTCACTCTTGCCTGCTAATTTAGGCTCAGTAATAAATAAAAACAGAGTTGGTTGGCATTAATCTGCTGACAGAAGACAAGCAACAGTCCTCCATAAAAATGTGCTTTATTGTGACATGTCTGGAAGGAACTTAATGACAAAGTAAATGAGCAAGTTCACTGTAAAATATGCCGACAGAAGACGGTAACATTCTCTCTCGTGACTTTTGGAGTTAATAGACCATATCAGGTACAGAGAGACAGTTGAAATCTCAATCACACTGATCTGAAAGTGATGATCTTTGGCCTTAATTCATGTACAATATCTGACATTTGGATAAAAAAAATAAACAGACATGACAAAATTATTTCAATGAAGCCTTTTATTATGGAAAGAAAGAAAAAAACTGATGCTCAGGATGACAACACACTGCCAACACTCAAAGTAAGCCAACAAGAACCGACAAGTGTTTGAAAAAAAAGAAAGAAAAAAAAGAAGTGAATAACCTGACCCAAAAATAAAAGTGACTTGAACTCAAGTGTTGCAGAACTTTGGTGTTAAATCAATACAAAATGATGAATGTGTGATTATGAGTGAGGTGATAAACAAAGAAACACTGTAAGGAAGCACAAACAAGATGCCTGTGCACACACGCACACATACACATACACACACACACACACACACACATACGCGTCCCCTGATAGGAAAGACGAGACCTGACTGAGAACTCTCACCGAAGGCAAGAGAGAGGGACGTTACAGATCTGAAAGGAGGAGGAGAAAACAAAAGCTGGATACAATGGGTAATATGCAACTTTTCAAACCAAATACTGACAAAAGGTAGGTAGAAAAATATCACAATGGTACAAACGACATTTTCAGAGAAAGGTTATCATTGAGAGGTTGAGAAGAGTTGACCAAAACGCTTCTTAGAAAAGGACATTGCACTGAAACCACCGACACAAATGCTTAATGCAAAAGAAAGAACACATTCCAATCCGCCTGGAGGAGCAGCAGCCTTTCGACTTCATAAAAAAAAAAAAAAAAGTTGGAAATTATGAAGTATTGTAGGTCTTTAATATAACATCATGACCCATAAACCGAGCAATAAAGCAAATGAGGTTTGTTGGAGCGTTCAGTCCCTTGATGGGACCACAGAGCTTCTTCATGCTTCATTGCTTCATTTTATTATCTCACAATGTTAATTCACTTGACCGTACATGGTCGACAGGTATGGCCGAGCCATTTTCACACTCCATATGAGAGAAAACGCTAACGAGACAACGCTAGAAACGTGTAGATGTGACCTTGGAATTGATGAAGAAACATTGCTTTGTGCCTCTGCGGGCAGTAAGGCATCAATGCCACAATGAGGTTCTTCACAGTCCTGTTGCAGTGCCCCAAGTAGTGTTCCATTTAGAGCTGGCCCCTGATGTCTGGAGGCTGTCTGGATAGGCCAGGACTGAGCCCCCTCCCCCCCCACCACCCACCACCACCACCACCTGCAGGTTTTTGGAAGGCGCCTTTTTTTTTTTTTTCTTCTTAACTTTCTTAAACAACAAAAGCTGAAAACTATGGCAATGAAGTTCACTACACAAGGTCGTTTGG
>JAJHUR010115861.1:0-33052 GCA_027495735.1 Lutjanus campechanus | reverse complement strand
ATGTTACTCTCTGTGGCGCATGTGTGTCAATTTGACCAGTTCAGAATCAGATATCTTACACTGACTAAACAAGCTAAAAACTATCCGATTCTGGTAACCGGGCAGATTGTTTGGTGAATCTTTGATTTTAAGGTTCCATTCCTCAACTATGTTTTAAACAATTTTATTTGTAACATTTTGACATTTTACGTAATTTTATTATTTCACTATTTATGATGGAACATAGATTTTTTTAAGGTAATGGCGCATTAAAGTAGCATCAGTATGTATTTCACTTTACTTAACACATACAACGATAACTTATGATGCCACGAGTCCTGACTACAGTTGATTGTTGAGGTGAGTATAGATGAGTATAAGTAGTCATAATGCATTATAAGCCCTGTCAGTTAATCTCAAGTTTATAACGACTCAAGAGCATCCACAAGACACTTGAACTCATAATTGTACATATAAGTCACAACTACAATGTTTGATGATATAGTCCATTAGAAAAAACATTACATGAGTGTAGTCATGAAGCAGAAAGTAACAGACTTTTCTTTCATCTAATATCTGCTTGTTCAGTCCTTCACGGAGCTGTTTGAGAAAAAGGAATGAAATTCTGAGGCAAATACTGAAGCTCACACTTGCAACCAATGAGGCATCATCACCACAACAGACTGTGCGTGGCCTGTCAAATAAGGTGTGAACTACACTATGTGCACCATGCAGACTACATATGTTATTGTGCAACTCATTTTCCATGTCACTTCATCAGCACTTGCTTTTAACTTTCTTCCGAATCACCGCCATGCATTGCCCAGTCACTAAACAGAAATGTTTTATTTTGAAGTAAAAACCTGTGCTGGTAAAAAAAAATTAAATAAAAAATCCAAAAAGGCTTGTAAACACATTTTTCAATAATATGGTGAAACATCTTTAGCTCTGCTATACTCTGATGCGTAGCCTAGTTTGAGTTTGACCAAAGCACTTTTTCACCTCAGTGCTTCAGCTGACTGCTTGACCTGGTTGAATTTTCTTTTCCAAATTTAGCAGCTACAAAAACAGTTGTGTACACCACAAACTCATGCTTGTTTCTGGTTTGCAGCTCTGAAGTGATCTCGTGATAAGACTCCACGTGCGTTTGCAATTATAATTTGCTTAAAGGTACAGGATAGCATTCAAGCAGAGTCTGAAATTTTCCATTATACATGCTTCTGCACATGCAAACTGTATTTTGCTAATGTTTTCCTGGTATGTTAACACACACTGTACTGTATGTTAGACAAAGTGGTAAGTTCAGTGTTTATAAAAAAACAAAAAGAGGAAGTTGTTCAGAGCAGTCTGGCATCACTGTGGTAAAAGAGGGATTTTACACATGAAGTTGTTTACAATAATATGGTAATCGTAGCAAGGTTTGTTGCTACCTTGCTACGATTACCATATTATTGTAAACAACAATACCATGACCTGGATGACTGAGAACCTTCACAGACATAATAATATGGTAACTATTGAAACTAGCCAAGAAATGTAGATGTTTCAAAGGAGCAGAATAATAATTCTTTACCTTTAAGTCACTGATCTGTGCTCAGAACCTTGGTCACTTCTGTTTTCCTGTAGTTCTACTACTCATATGCTATGTGCTAGGGTCATCTATTTTGAAAAGGAAACATTTTTAAGAAGGTTAAAAGATGTTGCTGAGGGCCCTGTAAAAGCAATGATGATGTAACTAGCTAGCTAATTAGCTAGCTAACAATTGATGTAGTTTAGTTGCGAGCTAGCCAGCAGCAACTTTTAACCATTTTCAAAGTGGTTCCCTTTTTGTGTCTGCGTGTAAAACAAACATCTCACACCAATTTACACACTGACTACTTTATTTTCCGGAAAAGGTTGCAATATAAGGTAGATATGTTATTTAAACTGTAAATGAGGGCGAGTTCCTGGGAACACTCTGGGCAGTCATGAACCATGAGTCATTTTTCAATCAGTTACTCTGCTTTTGTCTTTCTCCTGGACCTTCGGCAGCAGAGCATCCTACAGACTAAGACTGAAGCCCAGACAAAGGCTCCGATGAGGGCTGTAATGAAAGCAGCTACATCCAGGCAGAAGTATGAGTACCAAGGCAGACTGTAACCTACTGACTGCAGATGGGCTGCACCTTTGTTCCTGAGGACATACTCAATCCAAAAGATGGCGGTGTCCATAGGAGACATCGGCCGGTCGTGGTGTAGCTGCGAGAGACGCTGTATGTTGTTACGGTATGAGGGAGTCTCCAGGATGTCTTTTAGAGCCTCCAGGAAGTTTTCTTTGTTGAGTGATCCGGCCTCCACCACCCGAGCTGCCCCACGCACCTTCAGCCGGAGCAGGTTGTCAAACTGGTCAAAGAGGAGAGGAAGGCCCAGAACGGGAACACCATGGTAAATGGCCTCGTACACGCCGTTGGTTCCACCGTGGGCTACAAAGGCACGAGTCTTGGGGTGTCCCAGGAGGTCGTTCTGAGGCAGCCATTTCACCAGAAGGGTGTTGTTGCCCAGGGACGAAGGCTTTTCACCCACAAACCTCCACACCACCTTCTGAGGGAGCTGAGCAAATGCAGCAGCGATGGCCTCTGTTACCTCGTGTGACAGGGCTGACACTATTGTCCCAAGAGACATGACCACCACCCCGTGCTCGCCAGAGCTCTGCATGAAAGCCTCCAGGTCGGCAGGGAGGGGACGAGCCTTTTTGCACTGGAACCCCCCTATGTGGACCACGTTGGGCATGGTGGGCCGAGGGAATTCGAAGACAAAATCTGTCCTTATCATCCAGATGTCAGCTGCATGCTGCAGAGACAACAAGTCAGTTCCAGGAGGGAAGTGTCGCTTGAGCAGATCTGAGTAGACAGGGTTAATGATTACGTGCTGTTCATAAACACTGTAGAGATAATGTAACATATTCTTGGTCCTTTCCAGAAGATCCATCTGATCATGAAGTTCACTTCCTGACACAGGGACATAGGAGACAGGGGAGGGAGCTATGGTCAAATGTCCTTCCCCAACATTAATCCAGCGCACGTTGAAAACCATTGGCAGCTTGAGGTAACTACCCAGAAGAACCCCTAAGGTCAAAGCAGGGTCTGTTAACATTAAATCAAACTTGGCATCTCGCAGTTTCTTCATAAAAACAGGGTCATCTAACATAGAAGCAGAAGCTCTGGCAAGGATGCTATGGCCCGTTCTCATCATGGATGTGATCAAGCGCTGTTGGCAGAAGGAGTGTATAAAAGTCGGCAACCTGCGACATTCCATAACGTTTAGGAGCATTTTATTGTAGTAGTTCTTGTCTGCCTCATCCTCCAGCATTGTCACATTGATAGAAGTGTAAATGGAAGAGTCACTAGGGATGTACCAGCTCTTGGCAGAGCGCATCACAGTGAGGTCGTGGCCTCTGGAGTGCAGCTCTCGGAGGATCACCTCCATGTTGATCCAGTGGCTGCCATCGACCGGCACTACCAGAATCTTACTGCCGCTACACCAAGTGGGCCTGAGCACCAGGAAGCAGAGCCCTGTCAGGAATACAGGAATCATGCGGGACATTTCCTGTGAGAAACAGACAGAGATGATTAGACTTGCAAAACCCAGTAGCTTGAAGGTATAACCCAGCACCAAGTAGCATCGAAACCTCTCCAGTCAAATGATACTTGCACTTGATCATTTTTGTATCCAGATCTACAAAAAAAAACTGTTCGGTTTTGCAGACATTTTTTGATTTAATTCAATTGGCTCACTACCAAAGCAGCAACAACCCATACAGTCCTCGGTGTGGTAAAGTCGAGCATTATGTATTTGCTTTTGCTTACAAACAATCTACTTGCTAGCTTGCGAGTGTGAACTTCAGTGTCATCTTTTACCACCCCTTAGTGGAAAAAATACCTGCATGAATGAAGGTGTTGTACCAGTTACAGGAAGCAAAGGATAAATGTATCATATAGAGAGCAACAAAGTCTGAGTAGGGATAAAATTGTGGTGGATGCCTGGGTCAAAATCATGGGTCAAATCAGCGGTCATCGACTGTTTTAAGAAAGTCTTTTTTTCTTAACCCCAAATCCTGATCCTTTCCAAAGAGATAGGCCTAAAGATACCATTTTTTCCCAAGAGGGCAAAGTCATGACCCGCCCTACTCTGCCTTTGGTTTGCTTATTCTGATATTCTTACCCTATCATGACACTCCTAGTTTGAATAGTAATGACCAGTCAAAAATGAGGCTAAAGGTTGTGTGTCTGAAAAAGTTTAAAGTAGAAGAGGTCACTCAGTAGAGTGCAGATTCCAACCAGGCAACAGATGGTGAAGCACCTACTGCAATGCCACCACAACTGCCAGATGCAACCAGTGGAGATTTGCCAGTTCCGCCAACATTACCATGACCTCCACATACAATGTCGTGAGCTGCAACAAGATTTCAAACTGTTGCAGCTGTTGATCACTTGCGGCCAGTTGAGAACAGAGAAGTAAAACTATAGAAGTACTACTACTGAAGTTGACCTTTGACCTTTTGAATATAAACTATCATCACCTCATCATTTTTCCTTCTTTTTTTATTTATTTGCAATTTTGTCATAATTAGCATATGAATTCTTGAGTTATAGCCAAAACGTGTTAGTGAGGCCACTGTGACCTTGACCTTTGACCACCAAGTTCATTCTTGAATCAAAGTCAACATTTCTGTCAAGTTTGGAGAAATTTCAAGGCATTCATGAGATTTCACATTCACGAGGATGGGATGACCTGAAAACATAATGCCTGTGGCCATAAAAACATTAAACAAAATGTGTTTCAAGATTTTTCAAGTATTCTGAATCACACAGGTCCTTCAGCGTACAGTCATGAACGTACCCAAAAATATTAGGCTAAGTAGTAGTACTTGAGATTAGCTCTGAACCAGTCATCATGCACACACACACTCATAAAAGTGATTACATGATCCACTCCTGGGCATAATTATTAAAAGAGGCAGCACTATTGCATAACTCAGTCATGTTGTGGGTTATGTATTTCTGTCATCGGATGGAAGAAGAATATTTTTTTCACAGTTTGAAATGATTTTTAGATGGCAAAGTTAAACAAAGTGCATCCATACAAGTTTATTAACAGCTCGGTTGTTAAAGAAAAGTAATGGATTGGTATCGACAGATACTAAAAGTTGCAAAATCTGGTCTGGACATGAAATTAAAATGCCTCACCTTGTTCTTCTTGTTGTAGCAATATCCAGATATCTGTCCAGAGCTCCAGGTCCTGAGTGAGCAGGGTTTCTATGTGACTGGTGTTTCCACTCAGCTCAACCTTTACACACCTATTCTACCATGCCAAAGTTCAGTATATGGGTTAGAGGAGACTAACAAGGGCATGTGCCTTTTAATAAAGAGCAAAGGTCAGTGTCACAGCTTGGTATACATTCTCTTCACATGTCCACTCATGTAAGAGGATCAGACAAGATAAAGTTATCTGATGGATTTTGGACTGCTCAATCAATAGACTGCTTTTTTTTTTTTTTTTAAATCTCCTGCTCAGCTTCAGATTGCTGCTCATTTTCATATCTTTTCACAACAGCTTTCATTTCTTATAGATTCTTGTTTGTGTGCTTACAGTCAGGTTCAACGCACAGACTTTAACAGCCCTTCTGATGAGGAAACTTCAGGGAGAGCGGGGCAGAAATCCAAACTGGGACACAGTCAGAGCGTGTGAGACGGGAGTGGCGGGGAGCGAGGGAAGGAGGAAGCGGCAAGGTCACCCGGCGGAGGGAAAATAACGCGGGCGATGGTGATTACAATAAGTGCACGATCTGCATCGGCGTTCAACAGTCATATCAGTGAAACACAGCCTTCCCCTCCTCTCCTTCTGCCTCTGTGGAGTTACATAAACCTGAGCCAGGGAACAACAGTCAGCACGAGGTAACAGCAGACATGAAGACAAGCAGTGGCTTGTGGCTCATGTACCTCGAGAGTTCACGGATAACTCAAATATACGTGTTTACCAAAGTGACATACCCGGCAAAGAATGCTGGAGTCCATACATACGATTGATTTATTTGCCTCACTCCCTTGCTTTATAGCTTTACAAGAGTAAACACAGTTAACCTGACTAAAGAGCTAACGTTCGGCTGCATTACTTTGCGGCTTGAATTACTTGAATAATCCTTTTTTAAGGAATATGAGACATTAACAGGCATATCACTTCTACTTACAGTGAAGTGTAGTAGAAACCTTTTAGAGCAGCTGTTTATGTGATCACATGATTAATCACATGAGTGCTCAGAGCAGAAAAGGCCAATCAGAAACAAGGATTTTCTGGAAAGAAAACAGAAAAATACAAAAGCCTATATGATTAAATATATTAAGTGTTAATGTGTGTGAAATATCCTGTTTATCTCCAGTAGCAGTAATAACTGTTAGCAACTATATTAATAAGGATTATTATTCATATTATTGTTAGGAAAGTGGAGGAAATTAAGGAAAGTTTGCTGCTGAGGTGCATGAGACAACATAAACCATAAAGGGAAATCTTGCACACAAAAAAAGTTAGTACCACAGAAAAATGAACAAGAGAAAATAGTTCTATAATAAAGAGAAACGCTGCATACACACACACACACACAAAATGTTTGTACTCCAGAGGAATGAAAAACGAGAAAACAGCCTATTTGAATAAGGGGAATTTATGATAAAGGGAAGTAATTTTGACTCATAATTTCTTACTGTATAAGAAATATATAGCTTTTATTTAGCTTGTAAGTATGAGTACAGTTTTATTACACATAAGTTGAAAAAAATTCAATAATCACACTTAGCAGTTTGATAAACCGGAGCCCGGTTGTGTTAGGAACAAAATAAAAATAGGTGGGTACAAGTAGCCAAATTAAGAGCTGAGCTAAAACCTGAGAGATCCATTTTTATCATTTTGAATAAGAACTAAAGATAGTCCCACCTCAGAGAGGACATAAGAGTTATTTCTGAAGCTTCCCACACACCCTCCCAACAAGCAGCAGAGGATTTCATTGGGGAAACACAATGTGATGGAATTAATCACGACAACTGTGAGCTTTTTTATGCTCAACACATTCTGAAGGCCGATGATTAAGTGAAATTAATTACAATAATTGTATCGTGAATTTACGACCAGCTGCTTGTGTCCATGTTTCATCAGGTCTTTAGAGCTCATGTAGATGTCTGCGAGGAGATGCGGTGTTATTCGCGGCTTCGAGTTGGTTCTTATCTGTTCCAGCTGTTAGTGACCCTGATAAATCCAGCTAAATGACCTCATAAAAGAAAAAGATTAAGCTCCGAGTTGCAAAAGACGCTATAAAAGTTGGAAGAGGCCCTAAAAGCTGTATTTTTGCCCTTGCCAATTATTTTTAGTCTGTGGAGTCCTTGAAGTTTAAAATCAATTTATATTATCTAGAATTTGATTTTTGACTTCATATTTTATGGTTATTGTGACGGAAACACCACCACTTTTGTCCACACAGGTCTCCAAAAACAACAATATATTAAACTTCCATGTAGTAGCTTTAAATACATTTTACTTTTTTGTATTTTATTTAGATGTATTTGATGAGCAAGTATACTGTAAAAAAATAAACTATTTGTTCAAGCTTAATAAGATTAGTATACAGGCCGCCTTAAACTTTTAAGTCGACTGAATTTGAAAAGACATGTTGAGATAATTCTGTAATGATTCGAAATAAATAAACTTGATATTAATTCAGTGAAATCTTTGCTAACTTTGACAAACATTCAATATGAATATTTACTTTAGTGAAACAACCAATAATTACTTAATATTTTGAACCTTATTTTGTGGTAATTTGTTGAAAATGTATATGTATCAAATATGATACAGCCAATATGTTAGATAATTTATTTGTAAATCCCTCAATTTTTCTATTGAGCGGATGATGCTAGGTAACATAATCAAAACTACACTCTAAAACACACTAAGATCAATTTAGAGTGAGAAAAAGAAATTTAGATATTTGTATGTTGAGTCTTTTTTTTTTACATATGCAACCTGCTCTCATTATAATAAACAATTACGGTCAAGTGAACACTTGCTAATAATCGTCTTTTTAATAGATTTGTACTAAAACAACTCCTGGGCCATCATAACCGTATGTTATATTGACTAAATTAGTTTGCATTGACTGAGCTGTTTTTTTCTGACCAAAATGTGAAGTAACAAGGTTTTTTTTTTTCCCATTCCATCCCAAAAGCAATGAAGAAAACATGTTATTGTTTCTAAAATCAAAGTTATTGTGATACCTTTTTCTTTTCTTTTTTTTTTTTTAACCTTTTTTGTAAATGCCTGATGTATTAAATATGATACAAACATGAGTATAAAAAAACACAAAAAAACACAAAAATAGAATTGCTACATTTTTTACAGTGCATTTGTAATTTGTATCAAGATACTTTTTGTCATATTTGTACCCATTTCTCTGTATGTGCATGTTTATCTTATCGTTTTCCTCCTGCTGCCAACTCCTAACATGTCAGTGCAGCTCTGCAGATGTCCTATATTCCGGGGGAGATTGGATGATATTCCTAAATTTGGAAAACTGATAAAATTCCTCTACATCTAAGTCTAAAAATACACCACAATATGCATCACTCACATCAGTTAGGACTGATTTTCAGGATTAGATAGATTGCCTGATATAACATGTAAAACTCAGAGGCTTGAAGGAAAATAAATACATCAGAAGGATTTTGAGGAGTCACATGACCCTGGCAGCCAGAATGCCCTGAGGAGCGGCTGCAATCATTGGCTGAGAGGTGATGACCGCTGGCTGGGAGGCGGTCATATACTGTTGGGCGCCCGCGAATATCGGGGGCTGGGCGCTGACGACAGTAAGCGTCTGACTGCGTCTTTTGATCTCTCTGGCCACCTGGCACCAGGAGCAGGTGGTGAACACGGTGGCGTACACACAGTCACCGGTCATGTCTCCCTGAGAGAAAACACACAGAACAGAAAATAGTAGCATCCATGAAGAAAGGGAACAGTTGTGGAATAACTCAGGTTCTTTCCCTCTTTTTCCTAAACTCACCTGGATTCCGTAGCGGTTACGCACAGCAACTCTCATGGACATGGCCATGGGAGGAACGCATGTTGGGATGCACGCCATCTGAGAAAGGTTACACAGAATATCCACCAGGGGGAGACAGAAACACTCTCCAAAATCAGAGGCGGTTTGGCAGGCAAAGCAAGGGAAGCACCAGTAGGCAAAGCAACCTGAAACAAGGTTCAGATAGGTTTGCAGTCATATCAGATCTTATCTCAAGAGGCGGAGACAGATCCTTTATCATGGGATAGTTCAAAATATCCCCTGTAGTTTTGTAATAGAGCTACAACATACAACATAATATTATTATTACAATTATGTTATTACAATATAATAACACAATTCAAGACTTGCATGAAAAAGAAAACCAAACTGTGACTCATTTTGACACATAATCAAAACAGAATAGGATCCTTTTTCAAAAGCTGTGTTTGACTCAAACGCTGCCTGGAGTCTCGGACTTGTCTCGATTTGACTTTTGTGGTTTTGACTGCGGTCCTCGTTTTAGTAAACTTATGAATCACTTCACACTCAAATGTCAGAGTTGCTTTGGGTCGCCGCTTATCTTTTTCAGCTGTTTTGTGACCCTGACGAATCCAGGGAAGTGACCTCATAAAAGAAAGATTTTAACCTCAGAGTTGCAAAAGATACCATAAAAGATGTAAGGGGCCCTAATGCTGCAGTGGCTGCTATGTCAGGTCTCTACACTTACTTTTGAAAGGGTCAGATTAAAAAAAAAGTTTTTCCACTTTATTATTTTCACAATTGCAAAAGAAGAATTATGTCCAAAAGTACAGGAACAAAAGCCGCACCTTCGTAAGGACTTCATGTGCTTGGCAACACTGTGTGATTTTCAGCAGGCAGAGTGCCCTGTGGCTGATTTAGTTAATCTAGAGATAACATGCAGGATGTTTTTTTCACTCGTCCATCAACTGGTTGATGAGTACGGTCGACTAAAATTTTGTTTGGTTGATTAGAGAGGTCAGGATGCAAAAACGTAACAGCCAGTTGACGTTTGGCGTCTCCACTGTTCAATTTTGGACTTGTCTCAGACTTTACTTTAATGGTCTTCACTTCAGCCTTTGTTTAAATAGACTTCAGACTGTCACTTTGACAACATTTGCATACACCACCTCACAGGAGGTGCAGTGAAAACACCTGCCAGAAGACTTACAGACACTTATATCATCGAAGCAGTCAAAGATGCCGGTGCTCCACTGGTTAGAATGGACGGCGATCAGAGTCGGAGCCGGGGGCTGGGGCTGGGGCTGGGGCTGATTGTTGTTGATGATCACGTTCGTTGCCATGGTGATCGCTCAAATAAGGAAGGTCTGAAAATGAAAACATTATTACTGTTTTTTTTTTTTTCTCGTGGGAGTCTTTCTGCATTCATTGCACCTTTTCAAAGTTGGACTCGAGCCCAGATATGTGAACAAAGCTCCCGGGACGCCTGCTGCTTCAGAACCTTTCCTTCCTTCCATTGTTCTGCGTCATGATATGGCTCATTTAAATCCCCTTGACAGCACACACACCATTTAATCAGTTTACAATTAATCAAAACAGCTGTTGAACTGCATTGTATGCACATCTACAAGCCTGTTTACTTAAAAAAAAAAAAGAACTTTAACTTGGTAAACACTCACCTGATGTTGGAGCCTCTCCGTCGAAACTGGTTTGATCACTTGGACCAAACATTGGCATTTGATGCTTCGGGGCAGGATTTAAATTTGGAAGATTTGCATGTGTAGTTTGCATCGGACAGCACACAAGGATTTACTGTATTAAATTCAAATAAGCTTTGAGGTATAAGAGTTTTCCTGCACAGTTTGAGAGGACTCAGATTTAAATGTTACGATATGTATGATTCGGCACATACCCAGCAAACATATGTTAAGAGTAATGATGATTATCAATGTTTATACACAAACACATCTATAATCATCCAACTATCTATTTCAGTGTATATTCTATTTGTAATGTCTACAGCAATGTTAGCAGTATTTTGAGAATAAAGTTGATATGTCAAAAATAAAGTCAGGCATAAGAAAACATGTTTGTTTTGCTTTTTAAGAATGAAACCAAAATGTTGACATTAAAGTTGGAATACCATTTCAACTTTATTCTTAACATTTGACATAATTCTAAAACATTAAGTTGCAGAAAGTTTCACGTTATTCTTGACATTTCCACTTTGTTCTCTGAATGCCAAAAGACCCACAGAAAAATAAAGAAATAAGTAAATAATAATAGTAAAGTTAGCTCATCTTTTCTCTTTTGTCTGGCCCTAATCCACAGCTCTGCGAGGCTGTACTTAGGCACAGTGCTGGTTTGAGCTAAATGCTAACATCAGCATGCTAACATGCTCACAGTTTCCTGCAAGGTATTTGGTCATAAACCTTAATAAAGTATCGGACGCATCATAAATGTAATCTGTTTGTGGCGCTAAAAGAAAAAGTCAGAGGATCACCAAAGAAATTGCAATTCATCGTGAGGAGGATGTGATTATGTGTACAATTCATTCAATAGTTGTAGAAACATTTAACAAAAGCCAGAAGTGTCAATCTGTTGAAGGGTATTACAGCCAGGCATAAGGGACAAAACAGAACAGGAGGGAGATTTTTGTTTTTATTTTGCATTTTGTGAATAAAGATGAAAAGTCTCTGTCAACAATAAGTATTATTTCAAGCAAAGAACAAAATAAATCAGGAGAGAATGATTTTTCTTCATTTTTTTGGCATTTGAAACGAGAATGTCAAGGTGTTGAGAATAAAGTCAAAATGGTACTTCTTTATTCTTCAGTCTAAGCCTGTCAAATTCTTTCTCTGAAAAAAAAGTATCTCTTCTGATTCAGTTTTTCTTATGCCTGGCAATATGTAAAGTTTGACTTTATTCTCAACATTTTGACTAAATTCTCTTGTCGACAACTTTATTCTTGACTCAATTCTCGACATGACCACTTTATTCTCAACATTTTGACTTAATTCTTGACATTTCAACTCTTTTCTCAACTTTATTCTTGACATTTTGACTTTATGCTTGAAATGCAAACTTTAAAAAAAGAATCCTCCTCTCATTTTCTCCTTATGCATGGACGTAATATGTTTCAACTTGCTGGTGGCATTAGAGAAACACTCAGAGGTTCACCAGTAGGATTCGTTGTAGAGGGTTTATTGGATTTCTGTGCCAAATTTCCATCCAGTAGTTGCTGAGATATCTCAACAGTTCAACATTGCCATCCTTCGACCCAAGCCGCTAGCTTTGCTAAGATCAGTTCCCACACTAAATAGTTACACCACTACTGTCACTGGTTAGTTCTCATTACTGTACTGTTCTGTTAGTGGAAGTCACAGATGCCAAAGTGTCTGCTTATCTCTTTTTTTCCATCATTACGTGATGCAACATTTACAACCCTCATGTGCTGATCTGTCATCAGCTGCTCAGCGACATTGTTCAGAAGCAGATGTGCTTGAAACAGAAACTCAGATCACTCAGAGTAGCCCTCTCTTATTCCAAATGGCATGAAAGCACTGATGCTGGTGATGCGTAGAAGTTCAAAAGTCCGTGATGATGCTGGTGACGAGGAGACGTGAAAAAGTCTGTGGTGACGTTAATGGTAATAATGATGAATACACACGTAATCTTTGTTTTCATCAGGCCGCTGCGTTGATGAAGGTAATGGGATTATTCCTCGTTTTGATTTCTCTTGCGATTTGACACCAGGTGCAGGGCCCGCAGAAGAAGGCGTACACGCAGTCCTTGCAAATTGTACCCTGTGGAGACAGAGACGCAGTTATGAACGGACGGAGCGATCATATGCAAGGTGTAAAACGCCCTCTGATACAGCAGTCATAGGATAAAACAAACAAAATCTTTACAGTTCATAGTCAACAATACTTCAATAGTTGAATATAGGTTTATTTGCTTGACTACAGAGCTGCCGGTTCTATAACACAACAGATTTTTTGGCTACAGTCATCAATCGTTGTCAAAGTCTGCCTAAACAAATTGCCTGGAACAAAAGGAACACAGTGTACTGAACCCTCTTTAATGACGGTGTAACGTGAATGCCTGGATGTTTGTCGAGGAACGTGAGTAAATGCTGCGACAAAAAGATAAACAGGTTCAAGGCTGATCAGAGATCTGATAAAACAGTGAATGCAGAGGTGACTTATATGCTTGTAACAGCCCATTCTCTTCAATATGCACAACTTTATACTTTAAACTAGCATGCGGTGCTTACGTCCAAGTCCAATTTTGCATGCAGGTGATAGACTAATCCTTCCCATTAACTTCTGTAGAGAGCAGATTAGCTAAGATACCAAACATAAAAAATGTCAGGTGACAGTGTAGAGCGTGTAGTAGTATAAAGAGCGAGCAAGTCCATGTATGGTGTAGGTTGGGGTTAATGGAGATCTGTGTTTGTGTCCCCTGTAAAAAACAAATCTCAACATAAACTTGTTTTAAAGGGAGCGGCGTTAGTGAGAACAAAGCAGTGAGGATTAATATTTTCTTGGAAAATGATACATTTTTACCCCGGAAACAGAAAAACAATATCTCAGGTAAAACTTCAGCTGCAGCCAAAACGCACTGGTCATATTTCAGGCAACACTAAATGTAACAAGCAGAAATATCAGCTCACAACCTGACAGCTTTAGTATATTATTTGGTAGTAGCAATCATTATTGAGGTAAATTAATGCCATTTATGTTAATACACATTACACAATACAACATTATACTGAACAGAATACAAACTGCGCATTTTGCAAGTTGCAAGGATGAAATGCCTTTGCAATTCACCTGTGACCTGTCACTGTCTGTCAGTCTCATAGAGGGGATATTTTATTGTATTCCTCAAACAAGTGGAATTAATTAAAGCAAGTCATTTGGCATTTTCAAAGTCATATTAGGCTAAGACAGATTCTTCGCAGGCTGCCATGCGCGCTGCGATAGTCAGTATAGTCAGTGATCACTTATAAATAATTTCCAGGAAACATGTCAAATCCTTCAAAGCAGTAAATCATTGAAATAAAACTATTTTCTGATTTTCTCACAGTGATTTCGTTCTAAAGCACAAATAAAGACGCCCACACCTCCGCACAACACAGCCGAAGCGATCCTCAGTCTGCTCTGCCTGTGTCTGTGCATATCTACAGCTCTCACAGACAGAGAGCAGAGGAAAGAGACAGAGACGTAACTATTGGTCGATACATTATCAGTCCACTGCCAAAGAGAATGAAGCCCAGAAATGTCCCCAAACACAGGAAAATATGAGATAATGAGAAAACATACAGGGTCTCTGCATGATACAGCCACCTCCACAGTAATGTTGTAAGTACTGACGCAGTTGAGATGCATTTTATTGACATAGTGTCCGTACCTCAATGCCGTATCGTTGGCGTACTGACACCCTGAGTGCTGTGGTCATCGGAGGGATCACTCCAAAAGCGTCCAGGAGAGGTAGACATAGACACTCCCCGGCCTCGTGTGCTGTCTTACAGGTGAAGCAGGGAAGACACCAAAAGGCGAGGCAACCTGGGAAAAAAAAACAGCCACATTAGGAATGTGCTCATGTAAAAGGTTTCACAGCTGGAGAACATCTGTCACAAAGGTCAATCCTCTCTTGAACTTTAAAACCTCTTAAAGGTGTATCCACGTCACTGCTGCGCTCGTATTATCCGAGGATAATGCTGGTCTGCATTATCGCATCGCGAATGATAATGCATCGCCCAAATACTTCAACACACCCACAGCCACAGTCTGCCGTCTGTTGGCATTCCTACACCCAGATCAGTCTGAATGATCAGCATGTTTTCAACTTCACGCACGAGAGGGGGATTAAAGACGGTCAGTTCTTGTCTCGGCTCGCGTGTCTCCTTATCTCTCACTGTAAAATACTCTTTCATTCTTTCTTTCACTCATTCATGGGAGTCAAATAAAGACGCTGATTTGTCACGCCCCTCTGTGTCTCATACTGATGCACACGGTACCCTTTAGTGGCCAGAAAGCCTTTTTTAACATTTTGAAACAGTCACAGTTTGGTTAGATTTAGATTTAGGCACCAAAATTATTTTGTTAGGTTTAGAAAAAGAACATGGTTTTGGTTGAAACAAGTATTTTGCCTTACGTAAGTCATGTGACGTAAGTAAAATATGTCAGATGACATAGATAACGTTATGTAACTTAAAACGTTAAAATTTTGACTGAAAGCTGGCATCCTTTTTTGACCAATTCATCCACCCCAATTCCTTCATATGCAGACTTTCTTGCTCTTTATAGTATTTCACCTGACATGGGTGGATTTACATTGAAGCAATCTTTATATCTTTATATTCTGCATATGAATGCACCTAAACATTAGAGGCTAAATCACAGTTAGACGGCACCCAGTGGATTCCAAGATTGACTGCCAGGTGCATCTCATACAGATGTTAAAGGGTACCTAGAGTGCGTGTACGAAATGCAAAGGGGTGTTCTAAGGTTGGGCCAATGGACGTCCATTGCAATGGCTGACAGTCATTGTCCACTGAGCCCTCTACCATCATTACGTCATGATTCAAAAGCCCTCTGTAGTTGAAGTAGTGTGTCCTCCCAGAGTTGCCATACGGATGTTCCCTAAGTTCCAATTTTGACATGTTGGACAGCAACAAAGCTGCTGCTGCTGTTCACTGCGCTATGTCTATGTCATGCTTATTTTCTTTTTGAACAAAACTAAGTTATGATCATGTGTTGCCAAAACAAAGAACCTTTTAGACCCAGCAACGATATCATGGTCCATCATGATGTTTCACTGTGGAAGTCATCATATGTCTATTTGGTAGACATCACCCAACTCTAGGGGTTTCCAAAACGTGGACACAACCTGAGATAGAGAATGGACCAAAAATATGTATATTGGGTCAAATTGCATAAAAATAAAGAAGAGGTGCACTTACACTGGGGCAGGTCTTGGAGGCAATCACAGATGCCGGAGGTCCACTGGTTGGAAGTATTGGTCATGATGAAGGGCCTGGGTTGGGTCGTGACCATGTTTTCAGACATGACTTCAGCTTCTGACAAAAAAAACAAAAAATACAAATTACAGTTACGGCCTAGATCAGTGTTTCTCAAACGTTTTACACCATGTAAACATTAGGCTCCCCAAATACCAACATTATGACCGATATGAACGATAAAATACAGTCTACTCTACCCTTTTCAGCTATGGCCAGTTGATGCAGACGGCAGGTTTATTCCTTATAAGAAGATTATTTATTGTTAACCACTGTCAGCCATGACAACACTGCCCTCACAGTAAGACAGATGCTTACTTCAACCACAGTTTAGCTCACAATTAACTTTGGATCACGTATGAGAGCACACTATGTGCCTGAACATGACTACACAGCAGGCTGATAATGAAACAAAAACATTGCAGGATATAGAACACTACATTTAAAATAACATTTCAGCAATCTCACAGCTGAAGTATTTTCATTAGACATTTTGTGGTATTCTGATTACATGATTTTTAATCAAAGATTCCTAAATTTATCACTAGAGGGAGCTTGTGGACCACCAGTCGTACCAGTTTGACCCAAGTTTGAGAATCTAGGGTCTGGATAAAACTTTGGCTTTATGTAAGAAGTTGATGAGTTCAACATTTTAAAGGCTTTTCTTGCCAAATAGTAATGTCAGTGTATTACAGTAAGACAATAGATTAGTGAAATATTTTTTCTTATGCATTTTTGATAAAATGAAAATAAGCCAGTCATATAATCCAGCTTTGTTGCATCTCCATGGTGACATCCATGTATCCCTTAAGTATGGTGACTGTGGTGATTTTTGATACACTGAGGGATTAAATACTGCACATCTTCTGTCCTGTGCCCCTCAGACTAAAACAAAAACACTGGATAATCTCAAATCTGCTTTGTCTGAGGATGAAAAAATATTTTCTTTGTTCCTGAAAAGCAGAGAGTATCCATTTGACAATAGAAGCATTATATTTGTCCATATAACAGCGAGTAAAATGTGTTTCAGGTCAAGATTTCATACTTGAATGCGTGGACAGATGCTTAATGCTTAATGAAGTTACTTTAAAGTAATGAAAATTGGAAATGCAAACGACTGTATTTGCAAATATTAAAATATTCTATATTTTTTAATGTGACGGAATACTAATGTGGTGGTAAAAGGCCACACATCACACCGATTTTTATATTTAATTTTTGTTTGGTTCTCACTAAAGCAAATCATAAAGTGGCACAAGTCTTGCAAATAAGACAAATGATTTGGTAATTTTAAGATTTTATATCTGTCATTTACCAGGAAACAGTTTGTGAACTTGTTTTGAAGTTATGATATCTCTGGCCAGATGTTAGATACAAGAGATGCCACAGATGTACAGCTAGGTTTTTGAGTGCACTCTCATAACGATACTGAAGTGAAGTTATGAGACTTATATTTGACTTTTCAGGAAGCAAGAAAAACAGTCAAGAGTTCAACTACTTCTGTTTTTGAACGGTTGCAGAAATGCACAGATTGCAGAAATTCCTGAACAGATACAAGGTCGCGCAATCGTCCACTATAAGTTTAAACATGAAAATCACCCGAGGACCATGCTCATAACAATGACATAAGAATGGATAATTCAACATATAAAAATGAAGTGATGAAGCAAAAATGGTTCAGGGTAGCTTCTCCCCTTGATAAAAATACAATATGTTATATTTTTGATTTGATCTGTCCTACAGCTGATCATCATCATCCTCATCATTGCAATTTTTGCTCCTCCAGCAGTGGGTTGTCTTACCTTGCTGTCCTGTGAGGAAGACGGAGCAGAGTTGAGTCAAGTGATGGATGTGCAGGGCAGCGTGGTATCTTATAGACCCGCCGCAGAGCAGCGAACGTGACAGGACGGCAGAGGATTCATATCATTGACTGGTCTGTCCAGTCTGACTTGTGGTGACAGTCAGACATCAGATCTAACCTTCATGCATCCTTTCACATGCAACGTCATCATTACCTCATATTTAAAGTGTGCTGCTCTGTTCTTAGACAGACATATGTGATAAAAGCAAAAGAGAAGGTCATGCACAGTTGTGGCACAGTGACGTGTGGCTCTCTAATACAAACTTAATCACATTCACTGAGAAGCTGTTGATTGCCATGTTTTTTCATAGTAACACTGCAACATTTGATGCTTTATTAGAATTCATTTATGTAATTCAATACAAAATATTTTTTACTATTATAGTATTATTGATGGAGTGCCACAGGGCTCTATCCTTGGACCTATTCTATTTTCTCCCCCTTTGGATCAAATTATCAAAATGTGTGATAATTCACGTCACTGCTGTGCAGATGATTCTCAGCTGTACCTGTTCTGCAGACCATGTGAGCATTTCAGCTAAGTTATCTTCCCTTCGTACTTGCTTAGCTGCTTTTCAAAGTGACATGAAACATGCTTGTTAGCACCCAAATATATTAGAAGAACCACCCTGCCCGAATTCTGATTTTAAAAAGTTGTTCAACCACAAATATTATTTATTTCTGTAATTTTGACCCAGCCATCTATGTAGGGCACCGCCATACTGGAACGATGCCATTCCTTACATAATAGGGTTAAAGTTAAATTTCTTATGCATTTGAGCCGATACAACGTGGGAGCTAAGCAGTGGTTTGCTTGGGAAAAGTTTTTGAGCCGGTGCTTTGTGGTTAAGAGCGGTCCGACAGCACCACCATTTGGACGGCGCAGCCCACAGTGTCAAGAGGCCGCTCTGGCATTGCTCTGCATCACCATGGGGTGCAGTGTTTTCACTGAAAGATGGCCAAGCTTGAAACACCTCTACCGGTACCCACTTCTTGTACCCTCTGGTTGCAGGGGAGGACTTTGGACTGTGTCCAGTTAGAATTGCATTGAGCATCCTGCCAACAATGCCGAATTGTTGTGTCATATTCCTTTATTTGTTCAAAAAGATTCACAAACTAGAATGTCTTTTATTAATAGTTATATTATCACACTTGCAAGCAGGTGACCACAATCATCAACAGAGTATCAGACTGTGAGCTGTGCCTCTCCTTCTCTCAGGCAGTTCTTTAAACTCACAAGTACAATGGTGTACATGACTTCAATCAAAGACTCATCTGGCATTTTACGTATTTGTTTAGTTATGAAATGTCCTTGGCTTAAAACTCTCAGTGTTCTGTCCTTTGAACTTCACAACATCTGCCACCTGCATCCACACTCATACAAGCACCCACCCTGTGGTTTCACAGATATGGTTTTTACATTCAGAGCACTCGCATAAACAGGAGATTGTGTGGTAAGATTGTTTCCTCAACTGCTGTTCCCAAAGTCATGAATAAGCTTTGAACATTTGTTGTTTTGCAGCTACAAGCTCGCTTTGTACAAAAGTGTTTTTGTTTTGTTTTTTTCCTGAGGAATATTTCCCATATAAACAGCTTGGTTAGGATCTGGGCTACAGCGTGGTGTCTTCATGTGCAAAACTAAATATATTCACGGTGGTGTTTGCGCTACATTGTGAAAGAATCAGCTCATGTTCATTTTAAAAACACAACCAGGGTGTAAAGCTGGAAAGCTGCTACATCTTTGCACTGTATTTGTTCCCCAAACAATACAGACACACAGTTTATTAAGTCAGCTTTTCAGATATCTACTCCCTGTCTTGATGTCTTCAAAATACGTATTTAAAGCGCAATAAGATTTAAAACTCAGCGCTTGAAAAAAGATTTTTTTGTCAGAGTGACCGATCGTTCCCCTGTCAACCACCCACACAAGCTGCAGATTAATTTAATAAAGCATAATTCTGTAAAGCGTTTCTCGCTGCTTCTTGAGGCTATCTACAAAATCAAGTGGTTCTTGTGTTGCTCTACACAAACTCTTGATTTTCATCACGGTGGACTTAAGTTAGTGCTTGTTTCGAGTGTAAAAATCTATGTTTTGAACATATTTCTTCATGTCGTGTTCACAGCAGGGGAACCTGGAGCTGAGCTGAGTTCTGTTTTCTTAGCAGGTTCAAAGTTTGGCAGTTTCTGAAGGTGCCGGCAATTTCCAAAAGTGACACATTCTGCTAGTATGAGGCCACCACCCCTGAAAAGGAGCCAATATGTTGGGAATAAAAGGCACTCAGCTAGTGGTCCTCAAAGCACCACAAAAATACAGTTGAAAAATTCAGCACGAGAGTCTCTTTCCAGAAATCATGATCTGGTTACTGAAGATAATCCACAGAACCTGCTGTGGAAAGTTTAATGTATGGACTATTTTCTTTCTATGGTAAAAATCAATTGGAACGACTTTATTTCTGCTTTAAACTGCTCACAACAAGGCCTGTGCATTATCTTGAGTAACTGGAAAAAGACATTACTGTTGAGTTTTTCAAAGGTATTATTTTTGGCACTTTGACCACCAAAAATCAAGTGCCAAAAAATCAGTTGCAAAGTTTGTGTCTGTTGTGTGTGTTTTCCTCTGTGGTTAGATCTAAACGTGTCTGCCAACAGTCAAACGAGTTACTTCCTTCCCTCTCTTTCTCCAAGAGGATGAGCTGAAAATAAGATGAAAATAAAGTCACTAATTGATGTAAAGTTGAACAGAAAGTTTAATTTCAGATATTTTACATATTTCCAGCAAGCTCTATCACCAGTTCAAGTTACAATTGTGTTTTTGAGGAAAACAAAATGTACAGTGTCAGATAAGTCAATGCTGCTTTTCCATTTAGGATTTCAAAATTCTTATCATCATTGATCTCTGTGTGTTGAATAAGAATCTCATTTGTTGTCTAAACGGTGTGTTCAGTCTCCAATAAAATCCATGTCCTTTGTCCAGTTCTCATAATGCCACAGTGGGGCTAAAAAAAAAAAAAAAAAAAATCCAAGAATGACATCTGAAAACCTCAGCCTAAACCATTTTAGCTGGAAGTGTTACATGCTTACAATTTAGCATCTCCCTGATGTTAAAGCAATGCTGTTCAGATACTTAAGATAATTTCCACTACAACTGATATCAACAGCCATAAAGTGTGATATGAAGAGTGTCAAGTGACTGATGTCAAAATAATAACAAAAACTCAAAGATTCATGTTTATCTAATGAAAACTAAACTCAACTAAAGATTATAAGTTGGAAAAACTTTTGAGTTCATTTCAAAACTTAAGATTTTGAGTTTGATTTAGACCTCAAAAGACAGTGCGTTTAATGAAGACAGCTAAATGTAACTGAACAACTCAATGTAAATATACATTAAATGCTCTCAACTTAAATCTACTTTAAATTTCTAGTTTTTATTTTCAGATCACCTCAGAACTTATAAAGATGAGTTGTTCTCACTTGAAACCTTTTGAGTCAAATTAATGTGCTGTGAGTTCACTCAACGAATTGAATTAAGTTTCCACCATACGATTCAACTTAATATCTTAAGCTTATTGAACTTGAATGTTTTCTCAAGTTCACTCAATTTATCTCAGTTGGTTTTACATTTTCAAAACGCACAAGACATCTTTGAACCGATTATTTAAGCCTTGTTCAGTCAACTCCCATTTTTAAGGCAGCAGAGGGAACTTACATTTTTAAGTGGAAACAGCTTAAAATGATTAACTGTGTCCGTTCTTTCTTATCCTTATTCCTTCAGGAGTTTTTTCGCAGATCATCCAGCAGTTTCGCTCTCTTAGTCGTTGGATTCTCTTGAATGTGCATCTTCGGTGTAGATCCTTTGAGCCTTTTCTTTTCCCTGATGTTGTTCTGAGCAGAACTGATGAGTTTTTAATGTTGGGTTTAGCTCCAAAGCGATGGCAGTTTCAGAGGCCTGCACCTCTATGATGAGATTATGTTTAAAAATATCACTAATAACCTTAATAATGTTTTCTCGATTGTTTTCTGGTACACCAAAAAGACAGTTCTGTCTGCTGCGTTGCTCCTGTTTGTCTAAAGTCTCCTGCACATGTCATACTTCTTTTGTAATTTATCAAGTTTCTCAATCATGTTTTTGAGCTCATATATAAGAGATTCCTTTCCAGATTTCATGATAGAATCAGTGATAGCCTTCAGGTTGGATGAGTGAATCCACTAATATCTTGCTGGTTTTGGAGATAAAATGCTATAGGTAGAATTGCTGCTGATTGTGCTCATTGTGTCTTTGCTATCAGTTCTGAGCACATTTGGTCTTTGTTCAGATTCCTCAGACGTATCTGCACCGTGGCTTATCTTGGTCACCTGCAGCATGTTGAATTGCTTGTTGGTCGGTGGCGTCCCGCTGGAAATCACAGTTTCTAAACCAATATTATTGTTTTTGACAGCAGCCGAATAAGACAACGTAAGTGTCCAGGATTCCAAAGTTACAATCAGATGCAAGCATGAGTGGAGGATCACAATATAAATCATATTATTTGTTGGTTGATTACACTTGAGCCTCATGCCACCACCTCCCTATTGAAGTGACTTGATTTAAAGTTACCTTGCCTAAGTTTAAGTGGAAGAAGTATTCAGATCTTTTACTCAAATAAAAGAACAAATATACCAGTGTAAGAAAATACTCTGCTACTAGTAAAAGATCCTGTATTTAAACTCCTGCTGTAGTAAAAATACAGATTATATATATAATAATCACCTGGAAATAAGAATTGTGTTTTTGTTACCTTAGAAGGTATGATGAGATGTTTACAGAGGGAGTGGGTCGTCTTCCACAGAGGCCACCATGTTGCCATGTTTCAGTAGCCCAGAACAGACCAACCATACACTGGCTCTAGAAACATGAATTCTCATAAGCCTGGACAGGGAGATTGAGACGAAGTGGTTGCAATCTGCACGCTCACCACTAGATGCCACTAAATCCTACACATGGGTACTTTAACTAAAATATAAAAAAGTGAAAGTACTCATTCTGCAAATTTATATTTTGATTGAAGGCAGCTGGCCATTTTTATACTTTGGATACAATTAGGTAGTTTGCTCCAGTGGTTCTCAATCTGGGGTTGCACCCCCTCCAAGGGGTCTCAAGACAAATTTGAGGGGCTGCTACACAAATCTGTTTTCATTTTTCAGACTTTTCTTTCTTATCTTTGCTTTTTTTTTTTTGAAATATTTTTTTTAAACAATTTTGTCCCTAAACAGTTAAAACTCCTGTCCTGAAACATAACAAATAAAAACCAACACTGCTTTGTTGTGAGGTATCACAAGGAAAAAATTTAGGGAATCACAGGTTTAATCTATAATATCCACATTTATAAAGCTTTTCATTTGTCAGACAAATGTAGCGGGCTCAAAAATATAATGTGTCCCTCTGAAATGTAGTGGAGAGTACATATGAAGTAACATAAAACTGAAAAAGCAAAGTAAAGTAACAGTACCTCAAAACTGTACTCAAGCACAGTACCTTAGTAAATATACAGAACAAAAATAAAAGAATAAATAAGAATGTAACATAATGCACTGATTGTTTACTCAAAATAACATGCAATGACTTTTATCATACTTCTTTGACTTGATCTTTGGACAGACTTAACTTTCCTCTCTGTGGGACTCATTGTGTCCCTGCTGAATTCCCTGAGGTAACAGGGAGCGGCTGCAGACCGGAGGAAGTGTGATTAAATCAACTCCTGTACCCTGGAGGCCCGGCGGCAGCGGAGGCCTGCAGGAGAAAGCAGTGCTGCGTGTGTGTCTAGACCAAGTGCGCCCCCTGCAGGGAGGTCAGTGCGGTGTATCTGGCCGAGGAGGAGGAGGAGGCGTGGGATGCTGCTCTTCTCTTCAGCTCTCTGGAGATCTGGAGCCAAGATAGCGGGTAGCAGCAGCATCCATACAGGCAGTCGCTCCACACGCTCCCCTGTTAGACACACAGAGAGGCCTGAACACAGGTGGGAGGCTCGAACAAAAGGTGAACATTTGCATTTAGGTGCAAAAAAGGCATTTTTACTGATACATACAATGCAGCAGGTCTGTGTTTCATTTGCCTGTTGTACTTAGTTATGAGCTTATACTCAGTCTTTGTAGTTAATAAATCTGTAAGATATTTACTGCACTAAATCATAAAATGGTAAAGTTTGTTTTTGTTTGCCTGTCTCACGTTTATAAGAGGAACCATTAATGCCGAATGTTTGCTGAATGAATAAGAGTCTGTTTATTATTCATAAGAAATCATTAATAATCTTTTAGAAGGAGTGGATGTTTATAATGGTTAAATTGAGCAATATGTTAATGGACTCTGGCAGCAAGTAAGGCAGGAAGTCACTCAACTCAAACAGATGAATGTGTGTTTCCAAAATGTATAAACTTTTCATAGTTTTACCACATTCCCTTTTGTGAAATGTAAGACAAACACATGCAACACACAAAAAACCAAACTAACAGAGCCCTGACTGATGTAACAGTTGACCAATATTTTTGGCCCAGTGTTGGTCTATCAGAGTTATATCAGTCTATATTGGTATCAGCATGTATGCTGTTCAATATGCATCTATACAGAAACCTTTTCTTTTTTTTAACAGTGTATCATTTGTTTTTAATCATCCATTTTAAGAGCAATATATACAATAATATATACATATATTCTTCTCTATTTAAAATTAATTCCCAGTGTTTGCCGAATGAGAATGAGTATCTGTTTATGAGTCAAAAGAAATCATAAATAATGTTTTTTAGAAGACATGAATATTTTGTATTTTCAAAATGCAAAAGCAAACGTTTTTTTTTTTTTTTATAGTTTTACCACATTCCTTTTTGTTAAATGTAAGACAAACACGTCTAACAGGCACTCGACCAAAGTGGGTAAATACTAGAGCCCGACCAATATAAAGTTTGACTCATATTATCACACAGCTCACAGCTATATCAGTCTATATCTTTACTGGCATATATGTTGCTTTTTAACAGAATGTAATGCAGATTGTTTTTATTTGTTAGCTTTACAAGGATCATTTTATTTATATTCGATCCTTTAAAAAAAGAGGTTTAATATGTACTTATATTTTGTCTGTAGTTGTGTTTTTTTTTATTTAAAGTTATTTTTAAAGCAAATAAAAACACCTGTGAAAGTTTAGTTTGGTTCGGTGTCCTGATATAATTTTTTTCTTAAACTGTAAAATGTACTGCTTCCATTACATATATTTGACACAAGTGTGCGATCATCACTCACTGGAGCGATTACTGCAAAAAATATGTGTTTATGTATATTTTCTATATCCTGCGTATTACATTCTGTACAGAGAATATCAGCCGATATACTGATATTGGAATTGTTTTCTTCCCTATCATCGTATTGGCATTGGCCTAAAAAAGATCCAGCATTGTTTAGGCCCTAAATATGCCAATAATGAAGAAATGCACAGTGGTACAATGGTTTGTCAGAGTAACAGTAATAATCGTGCTCTTCTGTTTCAGTAAATATCCTCCCTCTGAGGACAGTGAGCTTCTTGCAGCCAAGTCTTTGCTCTTAGCAACAGCAACCAGGATAAAGCGCCCGTCAGTAATGTCAAGATGGAAATGTTGGTGGGTGAGGTTTGATAAATCAATAGAGTCTGAGAAACACAGAAAGAAGGCTGATCCTCGTTGTTCCATGTGCAGCCTGAGCATGTGATCTCTCCCTCATAATACTGAATCAGCACTGCTACTTACAGCCAGATGATCCGTTTCTGTCCGTTTTGATTACTGACTATTACTTCTCGCTTCATCGCTGTCAGTTTCCCAAAAGAGAATCATAAAGGGATTGTTTGGATTGAACTGTCTGAGGTACTTTGAGTTACTTGATCGACCATCGATCGAGTTTGGAGAAGCAGCAGGAGAACTGGTGTAGGAAGCTAATAAAACACTGTCAGTTTAAGCGTTGGCAATAAATTTAAAATTTTCACTACATTATCTTGTCATCAAACGGCCTTTTCAGTCAGGAAACCACTGTTACATGAGGTTGATATCACCTTCTCCAAAGCAGCCAGACTCCTTTCACAAAATCAGTCATTTTACCTCACAAAATACAGGAGTTGCCAGTCTGCTGCTGCCTTCATTTGTTCAGTACATTGCTTAGCTTCCTACACCAGTGTTCGCTTCCCCAAACTAGGGGCGTTTCGACTATGGATAAGCACCTCAAACATCCCCACGTCAAAAAACCCGAACTGCACCTTAAATTCTGGATTAATCAAAACATGTTTGTGAACTTTACCATCAGGATATTTATGAAACATAACAAATACACTCATTAATATCGGCCGTTCTGTGGTATTACAACCATACAAACCTTGCTATGAGTTGATGTTGGAGGTGTCACAAACAACAAAACAATCTCCCCGCCCACAGGCGTCTTTACAGGTCTGAGGATCTGAGCGCAACTTTATGAATCTGATACGACTGTGTTATAAGTGCTGCTGATCAGCCTCATGAGAGCACAAACAGCGAACACCTTCAGATGTACACAGTGGGATCTGCTCAGTGCCACACTTTCTCTCTCTCCTGCTCTGGCTCTCCTGTGAATTCGACGTGGGAGGGTGACATTAACAACTAAAATTATCACTCCGCCCCAAAACAGCATTACATCATTATTTTCTGATTTAAAGTTTGCATGCACCAAAACAAACATAAACAGACAGAAATGTATCATCTGAACCATAAGTTTGGATGAATATGTTGGAATGATTATTTGGTTTATTTAGTGTTAAGACTAGGCAGACTATACCTCTTGTAAATAATAAATACAATAAGGAAAAAAGTGAATTAACAAAGGGCAAAGTAATGAAGTAAGTAAGTTATGAAGACTGAGACCAAACTAGACTAAAGCTATTCTACTAGACCAGTAAATCCCAACGTGTGAGTGACTGGTGAGTTTTTGAAAGTAATCAGAACCAATAAGACAAAGTCATGGGATTTAAATCACATGTTATTCTTCATTTATTTGACCTGGTTTAACAGGTGTTGAACTGAATTTGGTGGCTGGCCACATTAACATCACAATATATTTTATATTTTGTCACTGGTGCGATCAGTCTTGTGTCTTGATCAGAGTTGTGATTAAAGGTTTGGGTGCACCGCAGAAGATTTTCAGATTTTAAACTGTGCCGTGGCATTCTCACATTTGGGAATGGCTGTAGTAGACACGACTCTGCTCTGAAGTAAATGCTAACATCAACATGCTAACATACGCATAATGACAATGCAAACAAATCACTTTATTGATTTGAATAACTTTGTTTATTCATTTCAAAGATTTGTGATCACTGACTGTAGTTTTTTAGTTTTTTTATGTACCCTAGGCACTCTAGTAGAAAATGGTAACTGAAGGCATCACAGCCGAGCCACTGAGAACTGATTCTTACTGTCCTCGGTTCAGTAGTCCGTTCACTGTGATGATGTATGTCAAGCCAACGGATTCTATTCCTTTCCTTTGGTGAGCAGGAGATCTGGCCACGCTCTTCATGCTTTATGAAGAGACATATTCTTTAAAAACTACAAATGTAAACCTCATGGTGTCTCTTGAGGAAAAGGCAGGGAATGATTTGGACTGTAGTTGGCAGTGTTGTTGGATGTAAGATAATATTTGCATGATAATTTTGCCCCGAACAGTAGCTTAGATGTCTTGAGCAACATTTAAATGTCACCATAGCTTCCTTCGATAAGATCTTTTACATTAGTATTTTTTTTGACTCATCAAAGTGAGACTTTATGACACATCCCTGAATGCAGCAAGTCCTGCAGCCAGCACAAGCAGTAGCAGCAGACTGTGTAATCCGAAATCACACATTTGTTCTCTTGGTTATGACTCGTGTATGATAATTTTCTTCAAAATACGATCATTTTAAGTCTCTGGCATGATGCTTTAACTTTTTCCATCTGGCAACACTGGTGGTAGGATTCATCCTCTGGGCACCGTAAATGTGTGTAGAAGTTTTTATTTCAATCCATCTGATAGTTTTTGAGATATTTCAGTCAACAAAGTGGTAGACAGAACGACCAGCGCTGCCATCCCTAAAAATACTATGAATTTCAGGACACAAAGAAAAGAAAATGTACTATATACACAGAAAGAACATAGAATTTGTACAGAAAGATTATCCAGAACTTTTAATGCATACCTAAATGGCTGAAATATTCTGTCTTGGTCTACAGTTTTATTCTCTAGATACACGCTGTTACAGCATTGTCTCCTTCCACCTAATTGTCTTGCTTTACAAACAACCTACATGCTGGGACTCGCTTTCATAAGAACTTCTGGCACCTTCCCTGCTCATGCTCGGCAGTATTGACAGCGATCCACGGCCCACTCCACCTCCAGAGAAGCCAACATTACCAACCACCTCCTTCTCTCCGATGGCAGCGCTCCAGCTCCTGCCTGCCTGGCCTCCAACCACTCCCACCTCCTGCCTTATCTCTCCTTCTCTTCACTGTCCCAGAAACAAGTGTGGCTCATCCAACCTCAGACTCTCAGCTCGGCCCCGGCACGTACTGTTTACATGTGGAACATCTGTTTTGTATTGATTCTGTGCACTGATCAATGACGGAGATCTGTTGAAATTTGTGGTCATGCGGGCAAGTGTATGAGCGTTCAGTGTAGACAAACAGTGAAGCAGTGGGTGGGCAGCCTGAGCAGCTTGTAGTGTCTTAAAGGCACTCGCAGTTTGTTGCTTATTCATTAAGTTATTTATGGCTCTAGTTCAGATTTATTAATTTAATAAACATGTCCTGATTTCACTGTATCCTCAGCATATATCTGTGGTTAATTCTGGTGTCACCATACAGTATAGACTCGTGAAGTCACTGAACCAGTGTCATGCTGCAGCTATTCCCGTGTGCTGTTACTGTGTTGTTGTTACATTGTTTCCTAGCTAGCTTAAAAGTCAAGAAAATGTTAAATTGATTGCTAGCTTGCTAAAAAGTTACAAAATGCTACATGGTTTGCTCACCAGCTAAAAAAATTAACCAAACATTACATTGATTGGTAGCTCGGGAAAACAGAAACAAAATGTTCCATTGTTGGCTAACTTGCTAAAATGCTAACATGCTTGCTAGCTAAAAAGTTAGGTAACCTACTAATGATGCTTCGACAGAGAACCTCTGATTTCGCCTCCTTTGAGAAAAACTTGTTGGCTGAATTAAGGGAGCAATATAGCCAAATAAAAATAGACGATGAGAAATGGACATAAGCACATCACGGAAAAAAAGGGGACTGCCTGCCAGCCACTGACAGACTGTTTTAATCAACTGGAATGAAAGAAAGAAGAGGCGCGTCATAAAACTCTGGGGTTAAGTTTGTCCTTTTCTTCTACCTTTGAGGCACTAGCAGTTTGTTGCTTATTCACTAGGTTATTAATGGCTCTAGTGCAGATTTAGTAATTTAATAAACGTGCCCGTGATTCAACCGCATCCGTCACATATATCTAAGGTTTATCTGGTGTCACTACATCGACTCAGAACATTGTTTGCATTGCTAAAGTAATAACCAGTGTCATTAGGCACATCTACTCGATGTTGCAGCTATTTCCCCCGTGTGCTGTTATTGTGTTTCATCACGGAAATGTCTCCATCTCCTCAGCACTAATCATAATTATTCAAAGCTCCAGCAGCTCTGTGTAATTGAGCTGGGGACACAGTGTGGTGCCAGTGAAAGCAATCAACTGCATTGTTCAGCCCGGTGTTTATCACAGAATCACAACTACAGGGGCCACTCCACTTGACTGAAAGAATTCCATCACAAATTTAACTCTCACACTCCCACCGCTACTCAGAGAACGTCTATGAATACGCATGTCACTTGACTTCTTCTGTCACAACAATGAAAAACAATGATTAAGTTAAGTGACCAAAGCTGTCGAGGCAGCTTTTAAATGGTGGTTAGCTGTCAAAGCTGTGGAAACATTCACTGTAATTGCAGTGTCGTGCTTGGCACCTGTTTAAATGATATTACACCAATGGCTTTGTTTGAACACAGTGTTCACAGCTTTCACATTTCCAGTTGGAATTAGTGCAATGTGAAGGCAATGTTAAAACAATGGAAGTCAATGGGAGACAACACAGGCGAGTTGTTCCAAAGATAATCCAAAGTCTCTGGTGTTTGATCTATATTAGTGCTGTACTTAAAGGACCAGTGGATTTAGTAGCATCTAGCGCTGAGCATGCACATTGCAAACACCTTGCCTCACCATCTGTGTAGGTGACCCATGGAGGCTGTGAAATTCACATAAAAATACCAAAACCTGCATCTACGGTCAGTTTTTGGTTTGTTTGTGAGGTACCACGCCCTCTGTAGATATAAGCAGCTCATTCGAAGGTGACAAACATGAAACATGGCTCAGTGTCATGCTGGAGCAATGGTCCCCCAACACTATGTAAGTACCACAAACTGACACACAAACGGCACTACCTGCTCGCCCCTCACCCTCCCTAACAGTCACTTATGATTGTTTTCTTCAGTGACTCTCTCAGTCCAAATCAGCCCAGCAGTTCACTTCAGTTCACTTCAGCTCCAACAACCTGACGCAGACAGAAAAAATACCATCCTGTCACCGTCCTCTGGCTCTGGTGGCTCAAACATGTCTGGACATGTCCAATGAAGCTGCTAGACAGAGCATCCATATTTCAAGTGATAGTGGTGTTTGACACTGAGACAGCAGAGCGGACTCGCCCCTAGCATTTCAGAGCAGGGAAAATGGTTTATTTTTTTCATGATTTTGAGACCTAATTTCATAAATTTACTGATTTTTTTAATCATTCAAATTTTGGTGTGAAAAACTCAGAATACACATATTGTTGCTTTACATGATCTTTAAATCATTTTATACACATTCAGGTTAGCAGAGGACTAAACCAAAAGTTAGTTGGGCATTGGTAGAATTCTCTTCTGCACTTGCTCTGTGGGCTGTACAGTGCATAAGCAGATGATCATATGCAGAAGTCACTTTATGCTCCACAGAGCAGCTCTCATAGGATTGAACAGAGCCTCCAAGGCTGTATCCAGTTGTAGTTGGCAGCTGTATTCATTACATAAACTAATGAAGTACTTTTCTCTTGTAAAGGTGGATTCTGTGATGTGTTACCTGAATCCCGTATCGTTCCCTGACAGACGCCCTCATGGCGAGAGAGGCCGGCGGTACACAGCCGATACAGTCCAGCAGAGGCAGACAGGGACACGCACCCACCGCACTGGTCACCTTACAGGTGAACAGTGGGAGGCAGCACAGGGCAAAGCAGCCTGTAAACACACACACACACACACATTACAGTTTACAGTAAAGGCTCATCATGTTGTATCATACTGAATAACTGATTCATGTTTGGACACTTACAGTCTCCCACGTCTTTATAGCATTCACACAGGCCAGTACTCCATTGACCTGCCCCCTGAACCCTGCTCTCCGGCTGGGCCTGGACCACCTGTCGATACATAGCTGAGCAGGATGGCCACAAAGAAAGGTAGGAACACAAATAAAATATGAGCACATAAACAGTCTGTCATAATGAGAAGATAATGGGACGTCTGGTTTTCATGCTCCTCCCACTGTATAATAAACTTTATTTCCTGTCCTAACTTGTGATCTGCTGGGCTTCAGTCACCAATAGTGTTCCTTATATTTTATAATCTCAGCTTATAATATTAATCATTCCATTATGTGATAAGCACGACCGACAATGCACGTGGCATATTTTAACCACCGAGACAGATCAGCTGGACACGTCGCCACAGACCACCAGGAGGAGGAGAGCGGGAATAAGAACCCAGCTTGGACTTAAGGCTGCTCCTGAATACTGTCCGCTCAGGAAAATGAAACAGATAACAGGGGCTCAGGCTAGATAAGCAGCAGCAAATTGGACAGTCTTGTGTGACGTCCTTGGTTCAGCACGCTCTGCGACCCAAACTGTCAAATTTGTCAATTTATATCAACCTACTCCCACATGTGGAACAGCACAGTTTTACCCGGAACATAAGTGTGCACTGCAAAAAAATGAAAAAAACGAGAAAAAAAAAAAATTGTTCCCAAGATAAATTTGAATCTTTGAGTTTTAGAAACACCAAACATTTGTACTTCAAAAACAATTAAATTTTCAAGTACCCAAATACAACAGTTTTATTTTTTTACAGTGTACTAGATACAATCCACCATTGAGATTGTTTGATGTTCTGCTGTTTTCTTGATTTGAAACAAAGTAATCCAGATAGCAGTTATGTTTCCTCCAAAACATACATGGTGAGATAAATTGGTCGTAAATAGGTGAGGTTAGCAAGAGATGCTATTTGATGCACAAATTTGCATCTAAGGAAACTCTGCCTGCAGTGCTGATCGCTGCTTCATGAAATGTTCCCAGTTGAAAAACCCTACACACTAACAGCAGTTAGACACAAGAGGATACAAATCAGCAAACTTTGTATCTGCGATACACAATTCTGGACTATAACCAAAGCCAACATCCACAGGAAACCACTATCTCAGTGAAAAGATAAGCTCGGTGAACCAGCTCGGTGAACAAAGGTTCACGCCCCTCACTCGCTGACGATTAAACACCGCTGTCTCATGACCTGAGTTATTCTTTAGCTCTGCTCCTCAGCCAGGAGACAAAGATTCCATCAGACCTCTCTCTCCTTTTTCTGCTACGTGTTCAGGCTCAGTGCCAGCCTGCTGAACAATGATTTACATCACCTCTGTAGGTAGAGTCAAAGTATAACTGAAAATCTGTAACCAGGCTTGTTCTGAGAAAGAATAGATGACTTACCTGTTTAAGAGTTCAGTCTTCAAACTCCTGGGCAAAGTCTTTTTTATGTACTGTGTTTGGCTTTTTCCTCTCTTTCTGTCCTCTCACTTTGACTTTCACTTGTGTGTGTGTGTGTGTGTGTGTGTGTGTTTGACTGCAGTGTTTTGGTGTAAATATGAAGCGATCAGATAAGCTGGGTAAACACTGCTCCTGTGACAGTTAACTCTGCTGACCTGCAGTATTTGGATTGTTTATTCAGAGACCTCAGTGAGAGATTAGAATTCTAAAAGAATTTCAATGCACTTTATATCTGTTGATCT